>NW_019775602.1:373348-486479 GCF_001039355.2 Lingula anatina
AGTTGACGGTCTTTATGCTGTTAACCATTATGTAATATTGCATCAGAATAGAAGAAAACACAATTTTGGGTGCTGCTGCCATGATGACCATTATGGGAAAACCATGTTATTTATGACTGCCAAACTTTCAAAAAAGAAATACAGGGCTAAAATGCAGCCTGAGTTGGAAAAGTAGTCTAATTGGCTTCTTTTTCTGGAAGTTATACAATTTCAAAGTGTGAACTTGAACTCCCATGGGCCTGAAGCCTTATGCTTGTTACACATTTTACTTACATTGGTATTACCTGTTGAGCATAATTAAAATTTAATGTTGAATTTGCAGTTCAACATAATGTACTTTTGCATCAGAATTGACAGTAGCCTATTTTGTGCATAGTTATTTCCTGTTTTTTGTCTGTACATTTGACAGCTTTGCTGCCTTGTTTTTTTAAGTGGACTGTATTACTGTGAAACTTTCATGTACCTAAGCACTAACATAGAGCCTACTTGGTCAAATTTTGATTCAAATTTTGATTTTCCTGGCCATGCACAAGAGCAGTTTGTTTGAATATTTTCATTTTTATTAGTTTAATAAATTTTGCTACTCAGAAAGATATTGAAATTTCCCAAACCTGATTCAAAGAGCTAAACCTGTAAATGGTATTTGATGGCAAGCAAAGAAAGTTGACTGAAGAAAAAAAAAGATAAACAATTTTTCCAAGTAGATGAACTTAAAATGGCTGAGGATGAGATCTACCTGAAATTGAAAAATGTTATTGACAGAGGAACATAGATTAATTGTATTTGAATTTTTTCTAATTTTTTATTTGTATTTTAGTTGATCACCTAGCACATGTATTTGATGTACTGAAGATGGACCTGAAGTCTGAATCAGCAAAAGAATTATTTATCCATTACCGGGCATCTCCAGTCATAATTTCCTTCTTTAAACCTGCATCCAAGGTAACTTTCAGATGCTGAAATTCTGTCATTTGGTCGCACATTTGTAGAAATTTGTGCAAAGTTTCAATTTTGTAGCATGCACCTATGTAACTATTAGATGTGACCAAGGATAAGCATTTTTTGGTTTCATTTATTGGTCATATCAGAAAAAAGGTGCTATCTTTTGTTGCCGTTTATCCTCATTGTGACCAAGCAAGTCTATAAGTCTTCTTCTTCTTCTTCTGGTGTTCTGAATGAAAAATTTCTGCCACAGATTCCAACATCACAGACCTAACGTTCATTTTAAATAAATAAAAATATCATTCCTAAGAAGGACATATTCCTTTCTTCCTTTTTATTTGGAACTAAAACTGATGTTTTGATTTGGGTTACAGGGAGAGGTTTATTGTCTTCTAACAGAGACTGATGTTTTGATTTAGATTACAGGGAGGTTTTTTTATCTCCTCAATGAAGGATCCCATACCTGAAATGACCTTTGACTTTTTATCTGAAACAGAACTGATATTTTGATTTAGGTTACAGGGAGAGTTTTCTTTCTTTTCAATGGAGGATCCCATTCCTAAAATGATCTTTGGCTTTTTATTTACAACTGAAACTGTTATTTGGTTTAAACAGTGAGATTTTTTTTCCTCAGTGGAGGATCCCACATCTGATATGACCTTTGACCTTTTTCTAGGCCCTGATGACCTGTGCTATGGACGTGTACCTGCAGATGTCCATGGAGTCTCTGAACCTGCATCAATTTCTGGAGAGTATCAGCACAGAATCCTGGTTCAGGGCCTGCTCTGTGATACTCAGGGCCCCAAACCTGGAGAACAAGATGGTGGAAAAACTCAGCATTGTTCTGCAAAAGTTGTCAAAGATAAAGTAAGTGATTATTATTTCTGATTACGTTGTGTGTGTTGTGTGTTTTTAGGGATATGATAAGGACATCTTTAGCTTGTGATGCAAAATTTTAACATTGTGTTAGAGAACTTTTTGTCAATGTTGAAAAGACTTTTATTACTGATCAGATAGTGGTCTGTACTTTGGACAGCTTTGCTGCTCTTTTTGTTTTGTCATATTTATTATTTTGATGTGATACAGTATTCCTGTATATTTTTTCAGGAACAACAAGAAATATTTTGAAGTGTTCACCATCACAGGGCTGGTTCAAGAGGCACTGAGAAGTTACGGGAAAGATAATGCATTTTTGGCGATGAACCTGAAGTCAATTCTCTTGAACTTGAACATGGCTGTATAAGCAAACATGGTCTTTCCGCAATTGGACTGTTGTTTTAAGTGCGTCCGCTACATATCAGTCATATTCTGACGTTAAACGTATTATCCAGTATAGAAATGAATGAAAGTCTGGAGACCTTTCTAAATATTGAGAATTTAAATAATGATCACTTATTTCCATAATAATATTACCCTTTTAATGTATGTAAGTAAAGGTATTAAAATCATTTCCTTTATTGTAATTGCTCAGTTTTTCCTAATTTCAATAATTACTGGTATTAAATGAAATTATGACGATTGCCAAGTGAGTCCAGTTAGTATGTACTGGTAGTACCTCCTAACTAGCATGTTTTGTTAGGACTAGTTTCAGCGTGAACGGATGAGAAAGGTTAAACATAAATTATCAACTTGTTAAATACCCATGAAGATGAATTTTAAAAACTGATAATCAGAATTACGTTTTTTTAAACGGATTCTGTGTTCAACGAAGGTCGCCCTTCAAAGCAATCAAACTATTTCTTAGGAATATAATGTTAAAAATAATCTAAGACAACTGGCAAAATGATACGAACGATTATACACAGTGTTTTATAAACCTGAAGGGCTGGGTAGTATTTTAATCTACATTACACAAAACACTACACAATACATGTAAAAACAAATGAAAAGAAGAATGAATGATTGAATGTAGAAATTGTATCTCAAAGTAGCTAATGAATTTAACGTAAATAATGTAACATTATTCATAAATTTAAGTATTATATTGTAAATCTCACGTTCACCTGGATGGCGTAACAGTAGCGTTTTAGATTAAAATGTCACTTTTGATCTCAAAGATATATCCCAGAAGGATAGTTGTAAGTACATTTTTAAAGCATTGAGCCCCTTTGACAAGACTCTATTCAACGGTGTCTACAAAGGCAATGCTGAGATTTTATCAGCAAAACGAGAAAGAATGCTCTTAAGTTTACGTAAAGGTATTCTGGCCACTGGGGCAATATAACAGGTCTAACCAAAAGTCTGATAATAATATATCACCAGGCTAGCGTCTTATGTTGCCTGCGGCGCGTGCACGTCCAGGTAATTCACAAGGACCAGCATAAATGACGGGATGCATGTAACTCTTCCGCACTGTGACGTAACGCTGAATTTTTGGGAGTATAACACGTGACTTTTTTTACAAGTGTCCACATCCCATTCGTGAGGTTTTCATTTGCAGTTAAATGAGAACGCTCAGGCTTTTTTGTATGACGTTGACTTGTGAAAGACCAGATACATTTAACTCTTCCGCCAGAATGTGACGTGCCAGAGCAGCCACGTACATGTATGTCCAGGGTTAATATATGTTCTTACAAACTTGACGTCGACGTAAACAGAGGAAAAACAAGCCAATAACAAGGTTGAATTTACTTGGAGACTTTATTAAGAACTGCACAGCCGTATTTTGCAACCAAACGCATTTTGCAACCGTTTTTATTTTCTAAGCCAGTCCTCAAAGTTTCATGTCCCTTACTCATCCCCACCTGATTCAGCGTACGGCATTTATGTCCTAATAACTGCGTCCCTACCCCGATTCTGTTTCGCTATAGTACTTTTAAGTTTTGAATTCCCGTTTCAGTGACACAGAAAAATGCATTGCGGTCAAAAATAGATAATTCATGTTTTTCTTTGGTTGAAAAATGCGTTCTGGAGTATTTGCGCATTTTGCAACCGGTCTGGGTGGTTTGGGTTTAATTGCAGCAGCATATCCTGAAGGACATTGAGTCCTATACCCTGGTGATAAGATAACGATACATTGGGCGTGGTCTCTGTGTGGGTACATAAGTCTGGGCATTACTCTATGAAACTGTGCGGACCGTTCCATTTGGCGCTATAATCTGTCTAGCAATGTCTGTCTTTTTCGCGCCATTCTGGCACAGCTTAACAATTTTGTAAAACACTGCTAAACTCACTTTACGCACTGCAAAACTGACCGCTTGCATGCAAAATTTCAAATTCTTCTATGCAGTAGTTGCTGACATATGGATAGTTTTTTGACAGAACCATGCTTCGCCAAAGCCAAGCTTTGACCAGCCCAAAAGAGCACTACCCAATTAAATCACTGCATATTACATAATGCAGCAGTGCAACAGACTTGATAATCAGTTAATTGGTAGCGACACACCTGGCTACACACTTCTCCAGTCAGATATATTATATGAGATTTGAGTTTTTTGGATAAAGAACGCATTTTACCTAGGTACACCTTTAAAACTGAAATATTCCATATTAAATGTCAAGTCTGTACTTTATTAAACAATTGAAAGTAGTTCCACCATATCAAGCACAGATATTTCAGATTTATGTAGGATAAAACCTTACTGACTAAGGTTCAAATATGAATAAATGTCTAGCAATTTCATATGTATATATTATATCATTTTAGCTTTAGGTAAACTGCTGAAGGATATAGCTATATAGTTGGTTATAGTCCCGCTCTCGTGTGTAACGTATCAGACAGCAATACCAGAACAGAACGACCACTGTAATTTATTTTCAACTCATTCCGGCGACATAATTAGGCGTTAGTCGTAAATTGCCGGAATGTTATAATTAACGTCTTACCGTGGTTAATGAGTAGTCTGCATGGATGAAAATATTGGGTTCATTTCACACAAAAATGAGACATGACACATCAATATATACATATGTTTTGATTTGCTGACTATGGTGCATTTTTATTCCTAATAGAAGTATGCAAAATTTTCTGTTTTAAACCAATGACCAAATTTCGAATTGTACTCTTTTGTAAAACTGAAATCTAGTCTGATGTGATGATAAAACAGCAAAATGGATACCTGACGCAGGCAACGCCCTACATAGCAGCAGACTTAGTGCATATGAGGGATAACCCATTCATTTCAAGTGCTTTTGTCTTATAAATTATAGTACGATTGATATCTTGTTCTCGTGTAAAAATAACATTTATCACGAAAATTTATTTCTCTACTAAAACAAACACATTGCGAATGTCAATCACCTTACCGTTTTGTGACGTCACGTGCAATTGCTCCATAAAAGCCGTAGGCGTAGATTTGGGGCTCAGTGTTACGCCAACCCTTCTTAACGCTCCCCACTGAGCACAAGAGGATGGTGCAAGTTACGGGCAGCAAGTGGACTGGGGCAACTCTGATGCTGTTCATTGGCATGTCTATACGTAAGTCTTACTTAATCCTTTTCTGGTCAGAAGGCCCAAAAAGGCACGTGTAAATGGTGCGCGTATGTTTAAGAAGTTGAAGTTTTAATGTTAAACCTGTATATTGTACACTGAGAGGGAACTATGTGTACAGGGCCGTAGCCTCCGGGGGGGCAGGGGGGGCAGCTGCCCCCCCCTGGAAATTGGGGTGCAAAAAAATAATCGCAAAGGTATAAAAATAATTGCAAAGTTGGTATCAATTCTGTGAGAAAAGGCACTCATGGCCACTAGACAATCATTCAACAATCTGTTTACAAAGGTGTACTGTTTTTAGCCAACTCAGTTCATGCCAAAAAGCTCACCCTCCCTGAGGGAGCTATCCCCCAGGCCAATTGGCGTGTTGTGTTGAAAAAATGACTGTACTTGTGGCAAAATGAACCCACAATTTCTGACTTCTGATTGACCAATAAATAACAGTTAAAATGCACCAGAATGCAGTATTATACATACAGTTTTTAAATATTTTCCACACCGTGGGAGGGGGAGACCCCCTCCCACATCCTCCCCCCATCGGGGGCTTCGCCCCCTCGTGTCTGCTTACTGCCCCCCCTGGCATTTTGCTCAGGCTACGGCCCTGGTGTGTGTAACAATGTGTATGTATGTAACTATGGGAAGTTACAAAACTGCTCACCGTTTTCTAAAACCGAAGCCTGTGATTTTATCAGCAGAACGATAAATAAAGCTTTGCAGTTTACGTGATGTCTTTCTGCCTTCTGGGACGGTGTATCTTTTAACAAGTCTGACGATAAGATATCACCGCTCTAATATTCTACGTACATATCCATGGTTGCCTTTATACTTAACTCGATTTTGAGAAAAAAATGTCACAAGACTACAAGAATGTATGAAATGTATACTTGTCAATTCACTAGTGTTAGTAATTATAAAGATGAATTAAAGGGATAAAAGCAAGATACAATATTTGTTGTAAAAACTTGAAAATATGTTTGCATTTAGAATGTTGAGTGGTAATATACGAAAGAGTCCCTGGAATAACCACTGAGAAAGAGAAAAAGTAAAAAAAAGAAAAAAAACTCTACATTAAAATGTTGAATTAAGAAATTCGGAAGATTGTGTTCGCACAAAATGAACGGAAATGATACTGACCGATGGCGTTGCTGCTGGGGTACGGAACTAGGGAGTCGATAAACCAAGCTTATCCTGTTGGCCTAACAAGTCTACTGCGCTACGTTACTAATAGACCATGCTTTGAGAGGTACAGAACACAAAAGTGGGAAATGACGCATGTTTTAGGTCAATACAGTATACATATATATTTTTATTGTTGACTATGGTGCATTTTTATTCCTAATTGAAGTATGCAAAATTTTCTGTTTTAAACCAATGACCAAATTTCGAATTGCAGTCTTTTGTAAAACTGAAATCTAGTCTGATGTGATGATAAAACAGCAAAAAGGATACCTGACGCAGGCAACGCCCTACATAGCAGCAGACTTAGACCCCATTCCCAGAGATTAGATCGATCCAAACTAGATCGACCTAACACCCTAGGGGTTCACGCTAAATAGCTGTCAGCCGAGCGGGCACGAAAGTTAATTACCCCCTTACAGCTTGTAGTAGGCGGGACGGACATTTAAGCCGGATTATCTGACAGTAATCTAGTGAG
Organism: Lingula anatina; assembly: GCF_001039355.2. The sequence goes on from NW_019775602.1 coordinate 380,374, forward strand.
ACTCCCCACGGGGATAGATCGATCTAAAATCTATGGGAATACGCCCTTAGTGCATATGAGGGATAACCCATTCATTTCAAGTGTTTTTGTCTTATAAATTATAGTACGATTGATATCTTGTTCTCGTGTAAAAATAACATTTATCACGAAAATTTATTTCTCTACTAAAACAAACACATTACGAATGTCAATCACCTTACCGTTTTGTGACGTCACGTGCAATTGCTCCATAAAAGCCGTAGGCGTAGATCTGGGGCTCAGTGTTACGCCAACACTTCTTAACGCTCCCCACTGAGCACAAGAGGATGGTGCAAGTTACGGGCAGCAAGTGGACTGGGGCAACTCTGATGCTGGTCATTGGCATGTCTATACGTAAGTCTTACTTAATCCTTTTCTGGTCAGAAGGCCCGAAAAGGCACGTGTAAATGGTGCGCATATGTTTAAGAAGTTGAAGTTTTGATGTTAAACCTGTATATTGTACACTGAGAGGGAACTATGTGTATGTAACAATGTGTATGTATGTAACTATGGGAAGTTACAAAAGTGCTCAATGTTTTCTAAAACCGAAGCCTGTGATTTTATCAGCAGAACGATAAATAAAGCTTTGCAGTTTACGTGATGTCTTTCTGCCTTCTGGGACGGTGTATCTTATTACAAGTCTGATGATAATAAGATATCACCGCTCTAATATTCTACGTACATATCCATGGTTGCCTTTTTACTTAATTCGATTTTGAGAAAACATGTCACAAGACTACAAGAATGTATAAAATGTATACTTGTCAATTCACTAGTGTTAGTAATTATAAAGATGAATTAAAGGGATAAAAGCAAGATACAATTTTTGTTTTAAAAACTTGAAAATATGTTTGCATTTAGAATGTTGAGTGGTAAGATACGAAAGAGTCCCTGGAATAACCACTGAGTAAGAGGAAAAGTAAAAAAAAAAAAAAAAACCCTCTACATTAAAATGTTGAATTAAGACATCCGGAAGATTGTGTTCGCACAAAATGAACGGGAATGATACTGACCGATGGCGTTACTGTTGGGGTACGGAAAAGGGGAGTCGATAAACCAAGCTTATCCTGTTGGCCTAACAAGTCTACTGCGCTTCGTTACTAATAAACAATGCTTTGAGAGGTACAGAACACAAAAGTGGGAAATGACGCATGTTTTAGGTCAATACAGTATACATATATATTTTTATTGTTGACTATGGTGCATTTTTATTCCTAATAGAAGTATGCAAAATTTTCTGTTTTAAACCAATGACAAAATTTCGAATTGTACTCTTTTATAAAACTGAAATCTAGTCTGATGTGATGATAAAACAGCAAAAGAGATACCTGACGCAGGCAACGCCCTAGGGTGTATTTCCAGAGCTTTTAGATCGATCTATCCCCGCGTGGAGTCTCACTAGATTACTGTCAGATAATCCGGCTTAAATGTCCGTCCCGCCTACTACAAGCTGTAAGGGGGTAATTAACTTTCGTGCCCGCTCGGCTGACAGCTATCTAGCGTTAACCCCCAGGGAGTTAGGTCGATCTAGTTTGGATCGATCTAATCTCTGGGAATGGGGTCCTACATAGCAGCAGACTTAGTGCATATGAGGGATAACCCATTCATTTCAAGTGTTTTTGTCTTATAAATCATAGTACGATTAATATCTTGTTCTGGTGTAAAAATAACATTTATCACGAAAATTTATTTCTCTACTAAAACAAACACATTACGAATGTCAGTAACTTTACCGTTTTGTGACGTCACGTGCAATTGCTCCATAAAAGCCGTAGGCGTAGATTTGGGGCTCAGTGTTACGCCAACCCTTCTTACATGTTAACGCTCCCCACTGAGCACAAGAGGATGGTGCAAGTTACGGGCAGCAAGTGGACTGGGGCAACTCTGATGCTGTTCATTGGCATGTCTATACGTAAGTCTTACTTAATCCTTTTCTGGTCAGAAGGCCCGAAAAGGCACGTGTAGATGGTGCGCGTATGTTTAAGAAGTTGAAGTTTTAATGTTAAACCTGTATATTGTACACTGAGAGGGAACTATGTGTATGTAACAATGTGTATGTATGTAACTATGGGAAGTTACAAAACTGCTCACCGTTTTCTAAAACCGAAGCCTGTGATTTTATCAGCAGAACGATAAATAAAGCTTTGCAGTTTACGTGATGTCTTTCTGCCTTCTGGGACGGTGTATCTTATTACAAGTCTGATGATAAGATATCACCGCTCTAATATTCTACGTACATATCCATGGTTGCCTTTTTACTTAATTCGATTTTGAGAAAAAATGTCACAAGACTACAAGAATGTATAAAATGTATACTCGTCAATTCACTAGTGTTAGTAATTATGAAGATGAATGAAAAGGATAAAAGCTAGATACAATAAATACAATAAATAAATAATTGAATAAAATAAAATAAATAAATAAAATACACCAGATGGTCTAGAATAGATTGAGAATCATAAGTGAACGTTAAATGAGACAAATTTTCGCAGGGGCACTTCTGTTTTGGCCATGGGCTATCTTTTGCCCATTGGAGATGACGGTTGCACGTGATTGCTGAGACTATCACCTTGATTTAGTGATGAACCTATATTTGTCTTTCTTAACATTTTATCTAAGACAGGTTAATTTTTTTCAGCTTGCCAAGCGCAAGACAACCCGTGCGGTGAACATGGACAATGTAAAACCGACTTGGACTACCAAGTGGGCAACGTATTTGGGTGTTTTTTTTACAACTTGATATTTTTTGGCGGGACCTGCAATAACGAGCCACCAAGTACTTGCGAGTGCGTTTGCCTTAATGGTTTTAAAACAGACGCAGGTGGCATTTGTGTGGGTAAGTCATTGTTATGACAATGTGGATGAAAATACAAATGTAAATACAAAAAAAAAAAAAAAAAAATTCGAGGGACCTTCCCTTACAAAATAAAGAAAACCAACCTTCTGATTCGTGCAGTCAGTGATAAATCATCTCCATTATGTGTTCTAGAATCTACGAATCAAAAATCTTCCTTAGTAAAAGACATTGCTCTGTTATCCCATTGGTAATCAAGGTAATAAGCAGATGGAAGATTTGTATGGAAACAACGTACTTGTACATAACAAAAATTCACGTTATCAAGAAGGAAATGGGCGAGAAAATACACCGTATTTTGAAAATTTAATGATAAATTTTTAAGGCAATTCAACCTACATGTACACGCAACACTTCCTAATGCGTGCGGTATGATATGATTTATGATGATATGCAAATAGATACACTGTGAAATTTTTTTTCTGAAATCCTCCTTTTAGATATCGACGAATGCACACAAGGAATACCATCTGGATTTGGTTTCAATATAGCAGTTTGTACAGGCTTCAATTGTGTGAACAGCATAGGGAGCTACCGATGTGGTGGAGATCTGGACGAGTGTTCCTTGGGTACAGATAACTGTGCAGAAAATGCTACTTGTACAAACACCGTTGGCAGTTTCACGTGCTCTTGTTTACCAGGCTTCACTGGTGATGGCACAGTATGTAATGACATTGACGAGTGTTCCTTGGGTACAGATAACTGTGCAGAAAATGCCTCATGTACTAACACCGTTGGCAGTTTCAGTTGTACATGTTTTCCTAACTACAATGGTGATGGTACAACATGTGATCCCGATGAGTGTTCTTTGGGTACAGACAACTGTGCAGAAAATGCCACATGTACAGACACTGTTGGCAGTTTCAGTTGTTCTTGTTTAGCTGGCTTCACTGGTGATGGCACAAAATGTAATGATGTGGACGAGTGTACCTTGGGTACTGACAACTGTGAAAAAAATGCCACATGTACAGACACTGTTGGCAGTTTCAGTTGTTCTTGTTTACCTGGCTTCACTGGTGATGGCACAAAATGTAATGATGTGGACGAGTGTTCTTTGGGTACTGACAACTGTGCAGAAAATGCCACATGTACAGACACTGTTGGCAGTTTCAGTTGTTCTTGTTTACCTGGCTTCACTGGTGATGGCACAACATGTAATGATGTGGACGAGTGTTCTTTGGGTACAGACAACTGTGCAGAAAATGCCACATGTACAAACACTGTTGGCAGTTTCAGTTGTTCTTGTTTGCCTGGATTTAGCGGAAATGGTACAGCATGTGTTTCTCTCATAAGTAAGTAATCGTTCATACGTTATTAACTTAATGCATCATTATATGAAGCCTGGAAGCTTGTCAATTTTGAGAAATAACTGTATATATATATATATATATATATATATATATATATATGCAATTTATCAAGTAAATATATTGATGTGTACATTTATTTTGGGTACTTTCCTTCAAATTATATATACAAATATTTAATTACTTTCGTTATTTAAATTTTGTAATTTTGTAGCCTGTGAAGGTGGTCCACCAGGAACTGAACTCTGGGAGAAAACAAATGATGGAACCAAATGTTATGGGTTCTACAGTGGCCCTCTGAACTACGCGGATGCCAAGGCAAAATGTCCTACAATTGTAGCTGGAAGCACACTGGCTATCATATTGAGTGCAACTGAAACTGCTGCCCTTGAGGCCATCATCCCACCTGAGTAAGTTTACTGCTGTTTTTATCATTTCATTTTGTTCTGTATCTAGAAAGAGAGAGAGAGGGAGGGGGCTTATTTGTCGATGGATTGCCTTTGCGCGATATTTGAGCCCCAGACATTAACACCTTAATTAGCTTATACTTCGGCTTTACAAACGTGTTGCAAGAGGATGTTAAAAAAGAAAACTGTTTAACTAAAACTAAAACAATTGACCCTTCTTTAAGGGAAAAGGGGAAAAGGAGGGAAAGGGGGTACATTTTTTAAGGTGTTTTTGTGTGCATTTACTGATCCAAAACAATTAAAGTATAAAGTGTAAATTGATATTGTTGAACTAAAGCTAAAACGTCTTTAGATGAGTTTTTTCAACCTTTACATACCCCAGAGAGACACATCGCTAATCTAGACCCCCTTTGCCAAGAACCGTTGCTAGGAGAGGGGGGAGATTAATGAGTTGTAAGATCTGGTTTATTTTATTTAAGTGCTGCGCGTGAATCATCGTGGATTGGTTTGGAGCAGCAGTCACCCCCTGGTACATGGGAGTGGTTGGACGGCACCCCGGCTACGGGATACGTGAATTGGAATGGTAACGATGGCGGAAAGGCACCCAAGAAAGCTGACAAAAACTGTGGTGCCGTAAACACCAGATTAACTCCTTTTAAATGGGTAGACGAAGAATGTACCGACCTAGCGCAGTATATTTGTCAGGTGATCCTCTAATTGAAGTAGTCTAATAGCACCTGCTATTTTTTTTTTGTTTTTTTTTTTTTTAGTGGAAGAATACAGTGATCCAAACTCCTACTTGGTTCCTTATGCAGTAGAGGATAAGGAAACACAGGTGAATCAATATATCAAATTTATAATTTCACTGGTTTGTTCGTAAGGTAATAGTTTACTTAAGGCTGAAACTTATTTAATTTATTGTATCTCCTTTTTTCTACAGATATTGTAAAACAGTGCTTAACTTGTGATACTCAAAGATCGGATATAGAATTATGGAAGCAATAGGATAAAAAATCGAATGATGTAAGTTTCAAATGTAAAAAATAGCAATAGATTGGATTGTACATTGTTTGTACGAAGTATGCGTATATGTTGTTTATATATTTTCCACATGTACACGTACTGTTATATCTCTACCCTGAAATGATAAAACGAGAGAGGTCGATTGATATTTCGAAATTTAATGCCTATTTTTATGACCAACCAAAACGAGGTTTATTACGAGTTTAATTCAACTTATTGGTCATGATTTCAAAAGGCTAATCCGAAATGATTGATAAGAATACTGAACTCTGGAGTGACCAATATAATATGGTAAATCAGTTATGCATAAATGGGTTTTGTGGGGTTCCGGGACGAGATTTAATTTAAGTTGCGTAATATACTTAAATACAGATATTCACATTATATTAATGTGTTAGGGTTAATGTCTGGTTTCAGCGAGGCCTATAATGTTGTTCACAACATAAATACATTTAAATTACATGTATGTATTCTCGTAAAGCATGTACTGAATGTAGGTAAAGAGAAATGTAAGAAATGAATAAAAATAGCAAGGCATATGTGTTTGTTGGAGAGTCTGTTCTTTGTAAGATTGCCTTATTGAATTTTCCCTAAATTTGAAAGTTTAACTTTGTCTTGTTAAAACGTTGTTCGTATTTAATAACATTCGGGTGCTGATGAAATTATCTTGCTGGAAATATGTCTCCATACTTCTTTATAGTATTATCGTTATAATCAAATGATACTGTTTACAAAATAAATATGTTATTAAATTTTCAATTTTCAATTTCAATTTATTTCTGTACTGGTACATAGATTGTCATGACCTTGTACAATATGATATACAAATGATGATACAATACAGTTAGTGCATTACCATCTTTATATAATGAAGATAAGTACTAGTAAAATCACTCATAGAATATTCTATCTAAGCAATGAGATAAACCTTGGTGTGATTATAAATTTAACATAAACATAGTATAAACATGTTACACAAAAAGAATGTTTTTTTTAAAAAACTTAAAAACCACCGTTACATAGCTGTTTACATGGCTGTTCAAAGCCAGTTTGATGACATTGATAATTACGATTAATGACAATTACATAAGACAGATAAGTAAATAAGTTACACAGATATAAATATTGTGCCATGTTCAGTCCCACTGCCGAGTCACTTCTCACAACAGTGGCACCATACACTGACATTTTAAGGGATATGCTAGGAGTTACCAAGCAGAGCAACCACTTCACTTCTTTTCTTGAATGATTTGATTATAAAGTTGGAGAGGGACACTAAAGTATCTTTGTTGGCACTGTTAAATACATGGCATAATTGACTGTCTGGTGACCTTGAATCAGCTTTTAGGAATGAGGTTTTACTGAAAAAGGTGACTCGGTCTGTTTTGTACATTGGGCATTGGAATATAAAATGGTATTCATCCTCAATTACCCCTTGTGTGCACAGGTGACAGATTCTGTCGCACCTTTAATTAAATCAGCTATCGTTTATACATTAGGTTTTTTGCTTGTAAGCTTTCTTCGCTGGATCTACCAAGAGTACGTTTTTTTATTTGAAAATAATAAAAAAAAAGATGTTGTCATTCATATAACAGAAATTCTCAGGTTGACAAAAATATACATATGCTATCTAGATGAAAAAGATCTCCCTTGGCTGACATATGAATGTCACAGCGGAATATAAATTGGGTCTCAGAATCTCTTCAGAATTGCACGGCTCAAGCAGTTGTTCTTCTTTACATTGCTTGTTTGTATTCAAGGCTAAATATACACATTCCTCAAAGATGAATTTACTTGCTGCAACACAAACATACTTCCCTCCACGACTGCGTTCCACTGTATATTTATCTATAAGCTGTTTATTAAGACATTATCATTATTGTACTATTTAATTGCATAATTGTACTGTTATCTCACGCTTCCACTGCATTTTACTGTTGTTGCACTGTGACGTTTATAATCGACCAATAGCAACTCCCGCAAAAAGAACAACCTAGCTATCTCAGAAAAAATCAATTCTCTTTTCTCTCTGAATTACAACCAGTTAGATATTTGTACATTGCTGCAAACGTTCTAACCAGATCTTGTGCAAGTAACACGTACGTGGACCTGTAGGGTCACAAATATTGTCGTCTGCAAAATTAAGTCACGTGGAAGGTGCTGTTTGAACACAAACCGTCAAGGATTTGTAGAATTGGTTCCTTAACTGACGTCCAGCGATACTTACATGTACATGTGATAGGTTACATAATTTATAGCCTGACTGCTTTGTAAGCAACTGCTGTAGGGTGAAAAAAAAAGCGGTGTCCTTTCTCCTACATTATTCACACTGGTTATCAATGACTTAGCCACTGTAAAAAAATGATTTTGGAGTGAAGTTGGGCATGATCTTAAAATCCCTATCTTGCTATATGCTGATGATAATGTGTTTATAGCTGAAGATGGAGAAAAACTGCAGGGTATGTTTATGGTGGAGCTCGAGACTTCTGCACAGAATCTGATATACTAGTTATTTTCCAGTAGTTTTGAAATTTACTAGTATACAATGTCCCTTATTCCAATCTTGAAAGCCAGTGGTACACAGCCTCATATCAAGCCGTGTCGGAAGCAAATTTCGGTAAACAAAATATGATCATCCCCGTGACATGTTATATGTCGTCCCGACGGACCACCCCCCTCACCCGGCCTCTGAAAGATAAAAAACTCCGAAATGCAAAACTATGAAAGGATAATTGCAGATGGTAAAATATGAGAAAATAAACTTTGTTGATTGGGCCACAAGTAGCCGACAGTACAGTTTAAAATTCGGCTTCATGGTTACAAAATGGGAAAACGTGAAAATTATATTACCAACGTTACAAAGACTGCGCGTGATTAAGTTGTGTTAAACGAAACATTTAAAAGGCCGCTTTTTTCTCAGCAGCTAATGATTAAGCTTAGACTCCTCGGGAGCCGCCAAAACTCTAAGACAGAAAAGCTCATCAACAAAAATTTCGCAAATAAATTTTGAATTATTGTCTTATGATATCTTTTAATACTACTGAAGTTTGTAAATTTTTAAAATAAAAATATAAAAATTAAAAAAAATCTTGCTGAATACAATCAGATTGACGGACTGACACGCGTCTTCCTGGGGTTGAGCAGAGTACACATTGGTTGATTTCGAGTGAGTTGAAAACAACTGAGAAATGGTTTAGAAAATGTTATTTACTGAAGGCATGGCACGCAGTCGCGTGATTACATCTACATTTGTCTTTACAAAAGTTTCAGTATGATTTAGCCGCGAGTGCAACGAGCCTGGCAGCCACGCCTTAACAGAACGACAGCTGTCTTATCTTCCCAATCTAAACAGGTGGACTTCAAAGATTAAGTGAAATCTTTATCTAAGGTTTTACCAAAGTTAACTCAGCACAATGTACTGGTTAGTGTACAGTGAAGACCTTGGATATTGAGAAAGGGTGAGGGTGGGGATGGGGGTGGGGGTATGAATAAAATCTTGTAAATAATCCCACAGTTTTCATTTTCTACTTAAAAAAAATAAATACACTTTCCAAAATTCCAAGGAAACAGAATTAAAACCTGGTGTTCTGCTGGTGACTGTATCTGTATCACTTATTACTTAAATAGCTCACGATTTTACCCGTTATCAGTCTTTTAATCTGATGGAGTAAAAATGGCCGATAATAGTACTTTTCACAGATATTTACAGGCTGTGGCTGTACTTTTCTTTACTGGGTTATAGAATATATCCCCCGTTAATGTACACTAACATGTTTTTTTTTTCAAAACGGCATGCAAATTTGTTAATTTGATTGAAATTCCCCGTATAGATGAATCGATCAACGTAGAGAGAGGTAGTTTTATATTGGGTATGAGCCTTAAACCGTCCTTTGTGAATTTTATCAAGCCCGTGGCTATGAACAGAGATAGGAGTAGGGGGCAGGTAAAGTCCCGTCTATAACGCAACTTTGACCACGCCTCCGTCTAGTCGTCACGCATGTACATGGAGATTACTTCACTGAGCAACGGATATTATTCCACAGACGAAAAATTCTGCTCAAGGAACAGTTTTACATCTTTGCCTATTAATGTATATTGGTCGGAGAAAATTAACCCGTCATAAAAACTTTTCAAAGGAAATAATCTTATCACCATATGTCAGGACGGCAGTATTTTAATAACAGGTCACATAATAAAAAGAATGCGCACAATAACAAATTTATTTTTTTTCCCTTTTTTGATAATGTTTATTAAAGGCGTCGTAAAGTAAAAACTGGCCAAATTAGGAGAAAAGGGTAGTTAATTTGAGTTTCTCTTTACTTGTTTAAATGGTAAATATGAATGTTAGTTTAATTTAGTCACCTGGGATTAAAATGCAACACAAAGGAACATTCAGCGGGGGTATGTTACTTTACAATTAAAAAAAAAACAGGAAAGAAGGGCTTCGAATTCCACAACAATATCGTAATACTAACCTGCTGAAGATGGGTCCAATTGTGGCGTTACCTAACTGGTTGAATATTGATGTTTAGCAAGTTGAACAAGACATTTTTCGTGCAAAAATAAAGATAAACCAAATGCTGCACTTGAGAAGTACTAGTAACAACACAAATGGCCTGGCGTGGTGATAGGTACCATAGAACGTGAACAAAGAAACGAGTAACTCGTAAGATGGTTTGTCACATGTATCCAGGGCCGTAGCCTCCGGGGGGGGGGGGGGCAGCTGCCCCCCCTGGAATTTGGAATTTTACACACCACACCCTCCCCCTCGGTAGCTTCGACCCCTCGTGTCCGCTTACTGCCCCCCTGGCATTTTGCTCAGGCTACGGCCCTGGTATCTGCCCGAAGGCCCGGTCCCTAACACGAGAGAGATAAAAATCTCATTCCCCCAAGAAAGCATCATTAGCAGAGACCATTCTCCCGGTTTTAAAGACTTTAACGACAAGGGCCACCGCTCTATAAAAAGGCTTGGGTGTGGACCTGTGTCTCAATGTTTTGCTTCGTGGTTACCGCTGATCACAAGATGATGGTGCAAGTTACACGTAGTGAGTGGACTGTGGCAGCTCTATTGCTGGTCATTGGCATGTCTATACGTAAGTGTTATTCATCATTTTAAGGTATTCCTCTTATCCTACTCAAGAATTATGTTTTAATTCTCCATATCAGGTTTTTTTTTGTCTTTCACAGACTACAGATGTTGTACTGGCCTCTTTAGAGTGCAGTTGCCCCCCCCCCCCCCTTTACACTTCTCCCATCAGGTAGAGGATACCACAACACTTTTCCTGTTTTTAGCCCCATTTCCTGATGAAAGTATCCCCTTAGGCACTGGACTACTGGAGTGGTAAAAACTCTGATTTAGTTACTGTTTAAAAAACTATCATTGTGATTTTTGTTCAAACTGAACCTAATGGTTCGTGAATGTATGAGACCGTTAAAAATAGTCGCAGAAATCTTGGGACCAAAGACCATTGCAAGATATTATGACACAACAAAGTAACACCACTCTTAAGTCACTCATATTGTTGTAAAAGGCTGCCACAAGACATTTGCTCATGCAGCGCCCTAAATGTGTCGACGAAATATGAAGCACATTTCACACAACTAACTTGATCATATTATTTGTTACTTACAATAGTTACATGTAGATGATAAACCTAATTCAAGGAAGACAGCGTGGATCACCAGAACCACATTAATAGCACTGTGAAATTTTTAAGAAACGATAACTTGCCTTGGGTATACAGTGAACAAATACGACACAAGGACTGACGCAGCCAAGAAAGAAGACGAAAAGGTGGAAATGTTTGTTGTCTGGTGTTCCGTCTTTAGATATATGATATCGACAAATAGCTTAGTAAAATTCCCAACGTGCAAGGGTGAGTAGTAGATCAGGTAAATCATTTCTCTAAGCATATTGCGGCAGATGTGCTCCTTGCACACCTGACACAATATCTTGTCAATGTACTTAATTGTTGCCGTCATTGTTTAAGTTCTAAACCGTACCAAATGGCACCGTTCGCCCTCTAAAATACCGAGGAGGGGGGGGGGGGTAGGGTCAGCTTCGCATCCGCGGTCCCCCTTCAATAATCCTGGATCCGCCCCTGAAGTCGATGGACGAAAATCTTTGAGACATTTCAATGCCTATGGCCAATCGCCAGAGGTATGAGTCAGGTTATAAGTAATAAGAATTGTAAAATAAATTTTATTATGGAATTCGTATTGCTGTTGGATTAAAAGAGCTGGGTTTGCTACGTGTATAGGTTGCTTTATGGGACCGTCATCGTAATATTGATGATATAGTCTTGAACAAAAAAAATGCCAGGCTCACCCATTAAAAAGGTTTCGCAACCTGCCGAAGATCGAATACGAAGTAAGACATGTATTCTACGTTGTCTCTTTTCATAACCCATCAAAAAAAGGGGTCGAAGCTTCGTTCCCATATTTAGACCCAGACCCAGAAGTGCTAAGAAGACCAGCACAGGTAGTATCTTCTTCTGAATTAAAAATCAAACAATCTGGATACGAACACACACAATTAGATGCACATAGTGAATGCTAAACAGGTTTTTTAAAAATGAGAAAAATGAGAAATCAGAACATTACCTGGTTAAGTGCAATTGATTATAAAACGTAAAAAAGTCGCTTAATTAATAGAATAAATTGAGAGAATATTTGCACCGTCAATGTCTGTAAAGTTGAAGTTTAAGGTGCTCGAAAAAAGTTACTAATTGCAATTTTGAAAATATTGCAATGAAATTTGGGAAACTTTAGGAAAATAACGTATTTAATAAATGCCAAAAATGATTCTGCCTTTCTTAATTTTGGCACTACACCGAAGATAAGATATTAAAGTCAAAACATAACATGCCAGCCTAGATGTGAGTTCTAACAGGTGCCTGTGTCTGGCAGTTTTGACACCTGTTAACGTGTTTTTGATTTGACGATAATATTAGAACTGTGTCACTTTTACACTCGAAATTTGCAGGGCTGACCATTTATAATGTTTCAAAAATCTACGCAAACTTTCAGTTTGAAAACTTGTGAACTGTTGAAGTAATAGAACTTTGAAATAAGAAACATATTTTTTCGAGCCCCTGGATATGTGGGCCTGAGGCGATGTAAGTCACGAGGTCTCGTGATTAGATTTATCTTTATTTTAGCTCAAGGTAAAATGTTGAAGGATATATTGGCTGTCTATGGTACCAACCACCACAGGTACGTGGAGCCCGGCAGCAAAACAAGAACAAAACGTACCCTATCGTGTCTTCCCAGGTGGTTTAATTCAGTGCAACAGGGGAACTTGCCCGCAAGATGGAGCATCCCATTTCCTTTTTTTTACCAAAGTTAGTTTAGCACTTGTATACGTAAATAAAGATATTGAACTTACTGTACAAAAAGTCACCATTAAAAGTATCTCATTAAAAGTAGCTTTTCACCGAAAGTTGCTTACTTACATTGAGTTATAGAAAATATCCATCCCCAGTAGAAGAAGATAAAAACCTTTCCGGTGGTGTATGTTATTTTCATAGACAAGTTTAGTTGGATAAAATATTGAAGACTGCTTTTAGTTTTCCTCTGTATTTGGACTGTCATCTACGCATGTATTTCTGTGTTGATGTTAATAGGTAGTTTATTAAGCAGATTGAATGACTTACAACTGGGACACCAAGGCGTATATGTGTATTTGTCTGCTTTTTCCAGTGCAGGGAGCTTTTCTAGATAACTCGTAATTGTAGTAGTCGTCGAAGTTCCCTAATTAATTTTAACTTAATAGTTAATTAATGTGGTTTAACGCTTTGTGTGGCCTGTGCATGGGGCTTCCGAAAATAGGTTCAGATTTTTGTCACATTGAAATTCCGTTCATTAAGACCGTTTTATTATGACCTGGTGGAAGCAGCTTAATTCAATTTCTGGCATATTTTTTTCTGAATAGGTTACATTTGGTCTGCCTCCGTTACCTTTCCCTACAGATGGTCTATAGAATAAAAGCTTGGAGTTCGTCCAGTGTGCGAGTACGGTGCTTTCCTGTTCTAAATCTTGAGAAGGGTCATTTTTTTCTTATCATTTAGGTTTAGACCTGTGTCCAAAAAGTGTTTTGGACTGGAGGGGAGGTATGACACGCGGCAGTCTCATGATGCCATTTGTCTTTATTTTTGCTCAAGGTAAATGCTGTATGGCATATTAGCTGGCAAAAGTCCCATCTTCCACTCACGTCACTTGTCCGGCAGCAAAACCCTAATAGAATGGCCACTATGGTATCTTTTAACCCATTCAAGGATTTGAATTCGACATAAAAAGGGGCCTTAGTCAAAAGCTGACTGGAAATTAAATTCACTTTTTATTAACGCTCATACAGTATATTAGCCCATGCATGAGGATGCTGGGTTATTTATGGGGAGAATAATAAAATGAGATAAATATAATGCAACTGTCAATGTACTTCTGGAAAGTGCAATAAAATACATGGGTTAAGTGCCTCGCCCTACAGGTGATGCTATACACTGTATCTTCGAGGTAAAAAGGTAAAAAAGTTTCCGATTTGGGGTTTTCTCTAGCACCAGGGCAACCATAATGATGATCTAAAATACAATTTAAACTAATTAAAAGCACTAGACTGAGATGTCATAAATTTCTCTTAAATGACTTCCCTCTGAATCTGTCGGCTGTCGCGTGGAATTACTCCATAGTTTGATGGAAAGAGCAGTTCACTTCTTAAGTGCACATTTAGTGCACATTTACTTGTCAAGTAGGGTGATATCCGTGGTAATCTACTGGTGATATTGATATACCATGTACTTGAAACCAATGACCTATCTCTTCAGTCCGAAAGGTATTAAACGGCGACAGTTGTTAACTGACGTGTTACGCGTACTTCACGTTATGCAATACGCATAGCAATCACTGAGGCTACAATGTAGGCGATGGCTCTGCCCGCTACATGTACAGGCCTACCCAACTACCAGACTCGGCACCTAAGGATCCTGAATTAACCGGTATATCGGACCACACTACCCGTTTTCAAGGTGTGTGTCAGATCGCATTTCGGAGTATCAGCCAGAACACCGACAGGATGAGCCCTGACATGCTCGGCTGTCACCTTGATTGGATAGGAAACGATTGTCGTAAAATCGCTATATGATTTTAAAACCGGGTGCATAATTTTGAAAGCCACCTAGATGAACCTTAGACTGCCACATTAATCTAATACAATGCAAAAAAAGCCCTGTCAAAAGTGGTTAAAACATTCAAACCGAATGTCGTAAAGTCCCCATATATCCCCATAGAGACAATAAAATAGAGTACTCTAAAGTAAGAGTACAGTTTAAGGTTGTTCAGCCGAGCGTGGATGAGCCCGCAGTCGTGCTACAAAATTTGCTCTGGGGGATGATACTCCGAAATGCGATCTGACACACACCTTGAAAACGGGTAGCGTGGTCCGATATACCGGTTAATTCAGGATCCTTAGGTGCCGAGTCTGGTAGTTGGGTAGGCCTGATGTATATCAGTCCGATGATAAGACGACTAATTACATACGTCGTTGGTTACTTTTTTTGATCATTATAAACACATACATCTTCACCTGTAATACCCCACCCATAAAAACCAGGCTCATGCTTAAACAGCAATGATTAATCCCCCCTATTTCCTCCTTAATCAACAAAAATGTACCAGTGAAAATGCCTTTAAGTGACAATTTCTTTGTTTCACTGGATTATAAACATATTAAATTCTCGGTTTCAGAACAGCAACCTTTCTTCCCGGTAGATCAGACTGGTGTGTTTAACTACAGATAATGTGACGCTTGTTTGTTCAATATGTAGTTGATTTGACAAGCGTGGATATATATTATCTGTTTTATAATGAAAATTTAGGCAAATGACCAAATTAATGATGTCCTGAAGGTGTTCTAGCTACTACGACCACAGTGATATATTTTTTCATCTATAGATATTCACAGCTATACATATTTCTGACCGGTGAGGATTTCTGCACGGTGACTACAAATGTACGGCTAATGACATAGCAAAGTGCAGAGGCAATATCTAGCAAGGATGCAGCAGGATATATTATGGAACTGGGAGACCATGGATTAATTTCTGAAGCATAAATAACCTTGGGGAACATAAGTTTATTTTTCATTTGTTAATATTTTACATTGTAAGAGGAAAAGATAAATCTCATTTTGGAGTTACCAACTACGCATATGATCTTTTGAAGTGTGGTCGGCCTTATTTTAGTTGCTGGATCAGTTAATACTGGGATAAACTATTCTGAATGGTCCCTTGGTCATATTAGGGTCACTGACCTGGGTTTTATTATATAAATATAGATGATTGAGTGAGGTGATTCACTGCAACATGTCCACGGCCTCTGCCACACCCCCTTTAGCAGCCTTTTTTAGGACCCTTGCCATGACTTCTTAGTCTTATTTGACAAATTTCAAATCATTTGGCTACAAGATGTTGCTGCCATTGTTGATGTACATCCTCTGGGCCATAATCACTTGGTTCCTCGTGTCACAAATGCCTGCTGCTTCGAATATCTGTAATCTTCTTGATCCTCAGTCTGATCCATCCAAATCACTCTCATCTATGGAATTTTTCCACTCTAAGATATTTTGGATCTTTGTTTTTCTGAAATATTTCATTGTTCTGTTTTTGTTTGTTATATAATAATCTCATTAATATTGTAAGTGGAATTTACAGAGTATAAAATAAAATATAATGTGCAACATGGGCTAAATTGCAGAAATCTGGCGGGGTCGTTTAAAACCCCATTATTACTTTGTTTCTAGTATAAAAACCATAAACAAAGCTGCAAATATATCGACTGGAAGTATAAATAAAATGTGACAAATTCATTTAATTCAATGGAAAAAGTAATGCATTATAAAAATGATGCTATCAAATATGTGCCTAGTCGTAAACGAATACGGTTAACGTATAATAAAAAACTTACACGTCAACAAATTCAAAGTAACAGAGCAAGATAGAAAGAAGAAAGATATGTTATCATTCATGATGAGGTAATGGAAGATCTATAGGTAGAAAAGTTGTGAACTAGCTAAGGTCTATTATCAAACCATTTCCTAATTAGGGATTTACATTACTTTGATTGATAGCTTATCGGAAAATGAATAAGAATAGATCATTTGTCAATACATCACACCATCACTAAATAAGGGAATGCTGATAAATTGACGGAAATATTAGAATGGAAAGTTATGGAAAAACATAGAATGTGTGTGATGCATTATGAAATAAACTAAAATGCATAATTTTAAGATTGAAAAATCAGAATATACCAATAAACCTTTTGGACATCAAAGGAATGTAGCCCTTCTTACTATCTTAAAGTGATAAATTACATTACCGTTGATCTTAAACAGGTTAAGGGAAAGGCATGATATTAAACAGACGCCATTTTCATGTGACAAGTCAGATGACTTATCATCTGCTTGAGGACCCGAAATCAAACGTGAAAGAGATTTAATCTCAGTGCTCCAGGAAGCCTTATGTAAAGACCATATATCCAGGTTGTTAGAATGGAACGCCACGTGCAAGCCCCTCTATAAAAGACTTGGGTGTGGACCCGTAGTTCACTGTTAAGCCAACTCTTCACAGATCTCCCCACTGATCATAAAAAAGATGGTGCAAGTTACATGCGGCAAGTGGGCGGTGGCGGCTCTGTTGCTGGTCCTGGGCATGTCTATACGTAAGTGTTTATCATCACTAGTTAAAGTTTCCCAAATGATTCCTCGAAATTATAGCAATTGTATCCTACTCAAGGTTCAATTGTGGACCCGTCCCTACACGTGAATTCGATTTTTATATGATTTCTAATGAGAAAACTGTTCCTGAAGAGGACAACAATTCTTCATTTCGGCGGGAAAACTGCCATTAAACGGATTTTCCGGGATAAGCGACAAATTTCCCATAGTTACCAATGGCTAATAAGTCCGTCCTGATATTCAAAGTTAGCCAATCTTTTCAAAAGTATTTTTGTAATAATAAACTCTTAAAAACCTATGAAGGTCCACGTGGTCCGATGGCATGTGCATATTTCAGCATAACTGCGTTAATCGCCGTTTTGGTGCTAACTTGGAATTTATTACATGTATATTGTCATGTGTTGTTTACATAAATATAGATGATTGAGTGAGGTGAATCATTGCAACATGTCCACGGCCTCTGCCACACCCCCTTAAGCAGCCTCTTCTAGGACCCTTGCCATGACTTCTTAGTCTTATTTGACAAATTTCAAATCATTTGGTTACAAGATGTTGCTGCCATTGTTGATGTACATCCTCTGGGCCACACTTACATGCTTTTACTGTGGAATTTTGAATCTCAGCTGAAGAGTTGCTATCCCTTAAATGACTGACCAGTCATTTATATGAAACCGCCATGTTTTCTTTCAGAAGGAAATAGCAACATGTGTCATGTACCAGGAAGTCCGCCATGACAGAGAGTCCGGGACCAGATATTTTGGAAACCAGAGGTCCGTATCCCTGGTTTGTGAAATAACGGTTCCCGGAGTCTGACACATGGTAATTGGGTATGATATACAGG
The DNA here is from genome assembly GCF_001039355.2 of Lingula anatina. The sequence goes on from NW_019775602.1 coordinate 398,555, forward strand.
GTCCTCCGGACCCCTCATTTTACCGGACCCCACAGGCATATTTTGATACATATCCTATGGACATTATTAATGAAATACCGATATTTTTTGGTAGTTACACTACAGAAGCTTTTTTGGTATTTCAAAAATAAAAGTCAAAAATTATTATAATTTACATTTCAGAGAGCTACAATACTATTCTTGCTTATTTAGATAATTTTAGAATATTGATCAGCTGAAGAAAGTTAAAAAAATATATATAAATTACTTTGTTTCCAGCCCTAGATCTGATGCATTATCAAAACAAAATTACCACTTCACTTCTCATCAGACATCCATTTGTAATAAAACAGAAACGATTCTGATTTTTGTTTCAAAAATAAAATGAATGATAAAAGGAATAAATATGGAGCAGGAAGAGGAGAGCAGATATCATATCATGACAGTAACCCTGGTTTTCCTTCCCTAAATTTGAATTTTTATAAACTTTAAAAAATTTAAACTAAAATGTGAGAAACGGTTGCAAACAAAAATGTGCTGTATTGCGTTACAAAGAAGTATGTTAAAAGGCTGCATCAGTGATATAATTTTTAAGCCAGGGACACCTTTTCTCCTGAAAACTGTTAAAATGTGACAAATTCATGAAATTTCATGGACATTTATTCTAACAAATGTGCGCCTGGGGTAGTAAGCAACCCCACCCGTGTGAATAGGGTTAAGAGATCGGTGCCCACTGAACCATGTGTGCGTATACCCAGAGCAGGGACCTGTATCTCGAAAGCTTCGCTATGATGCGCACGTGCGCGAGCATGGCGAGCGTGCGCTATTTGCTAGTGCGATTGCACCCACCTGTTATCTCGAAGCCTTTGCAAACGCAACGCACTTATAACCTCAAACTCTACTAAAATTCGATTGCCGCATAAAGTGAAGACGTCATAACAGCGTTGAGGGTCTGCCGCTAGATGGCGTGGGGGTGAAAGCAGTCCTAAAATCTCGCAGAATCTCGCTCGCGTCTTTACACAAGAGTTTAACATGGAGCGTGGGCACTCGTCGCTGACTGTGAACCAACTCAAACGCAAATTACTTGAATGTGGTGCCATAACAACTGGAAGAACCTGGATTGATTGAAAGGTATGAGTTTTCTTTTCATTTAGTGCTTGAAAAACATGAATGCTAACTATTTTCCTTGAAAAAAATCAAAGATTAGTCTAGGTGTGTGTGAGTGTCAAATCTGTCATGTTACAGTATGTAGACTATGTGCGAGTACGCTCATATTTTGTTTAAGTAGCACGAAAGACGAAGATTTTTTATACTTAGTAAATGTACTTATTTATTTTCTTCATAAGGTTCTCCAAAGAAGGCCCATAATATTGGGGGCAAACTGTCAGTTTCAGGACCCCAGGCCAGCCAACTTCAGTAATAGAGCAGGATACAATGATTACTTCAGGAATCTTACCTATCACTTCACATCAGTGTCAAAGATTGTTGTAGCCACCAGATATGCCTAAACAAAATGTAATTTTTTTCACCATGACGCAAATCAAGAGGTTGTTTTTATTTATAGGAATATCATAATTACAAATACTGATATTTGAAGTATTTGACACCAATAAAATGTCAAAAAACAATTCAATAAGCGAAGCTTGGACTGACACAATTACTGACACATTGGTGAGTAGTGTTCAGTCTCAAAATAATAGACATTGAGGAAGGTCACGGTGCGACCGAATGCTTTGTTTCTGCTTTTTCATTTTTTGTAGAAAATGACACTTTTAAATTTATTATTATTATCAATAGACTACACAGATGAATTAAATTCACCAGAAAATATAAAAGGATGTATGAAATGTTTCATTTTGAAATTTTTCTGCATCATAAAACATGACTTTAGCATTCTTCACGTGAATATTTACCGCAAGTTTTTCTATCAGAGGTACCAGTGATTCAATCAATTAAAAGCTTCCATGTTTTTGTTATATGTTTTATTATATGCTATTGTGACTAGCAACCCAAACTTGCCACCATGTTTAATTACACGAAAGACACATTAAAATGAAGAATTATGGATACGCAGAGGCCTTTGCAACTAGTTTGTATCGCCGCAAATAATAGTCTCGAAACTAATGGTGATTTCGACATTAGCGCAAGGCCGGGATTTGCGAAGCTTTCGAGATATGGGATACCGCACGCTCGCCATGCTAGCGCACGTGCGCAACATAGCAAAGCTTTCGAGATACGGAGCCCAGAAATCTATTTGGTGTTTCATCTGAGTGACGATAAAAATGGCCGACATGTATAAACATGTATTAAAAGAGGCGAGCGCGTAAATCCAGATGCTGTGTTCAAGAAAAATAGTGTGGCAGATGACTAAACAAACAAAAAAAGAGTGCAACCAGTCAGTTAATTATTTTCCTTGATTAAACAGTTTAAATAAACGGCAGCGACAAAAATGATGAACTGCGGTCTTCTGAAAATTACATCCACGGTAGTTTACTTCAAATAATGTTGAGTGACACCATAAGCGTAATGCCAAGCCAATTACGTATTATGTATTAAGGAAAAAGTATGGCATGCGCAGATGAACAAGTCACATTAAATTGCTCTTGCTTAACAGTATTGCATTTGATAGCAATACTACTGTACTGCTTTTCCTTACATTACAGAATTTATGCGTTTCGTAATGACAAGCAATGTCACGTAAAGATATAATGCTTTTGCATCAAAAACTCATTGGCGTGAACTCATTCAAGCTGATGACCTTGCAGCAGCACCGTATATCATTCTGAATTTTATCTAAGACTTTTGTTTTGTTTTAGCTGGCAAAGCGCAAGAGAATTCGTGTGGTCAATATGGACGTTGTGCGCCACCATTAACCTTCCAGCTACCGAACTTATTTGGATGCTATTTTTATAACCTGTTCGTTTTTGGAGGATCCTGCAACACCCAACCTACTACCACTTGTCAGTGCGTTTGCCTGAATGGTTTTAGCCAGGACGCAGGTGGCAATTGTGTAGGTAAGTCGCTGATATCAGTTGAAACTGTCGTTAAAACAATAATAAAAACAAACGACTTTGGCCAATAGACGGTCTTTAAGACATTTGGCTCAATGTGCGCTTGTATTTTATACTAATGAAAGTGAGCAGAAGGAAGTAAACATTAAACCCAGTGAAGAAAAAAAAATGCATGTGTAAAAAAATAGACGGAATTTGTATCACAAGACACTACGTTTAGATGGTGTTCAGCAGAAAGACTTGGGACTTCTGTGATTTTTTCATTTTTCTTTAATTTAACAAACATTTTTAGATAAGGGGTTGTCTTGGAAGTTAAGCGATAGACTTTGTATTTCCTAAATTCGCCAGTAGTTTCAAATAATACATGAATATTTCTTATATATTTTTCAATAATTTTGTTCAATTTCCCATAGGTGTGGAATGTCGGTGGAGTGGGGGGATACTTTGAACTTTCACTGTCCATCTTCACAAGACTTTGATAAGAAGGTTCACTTGCGACGTAAATGACAGCTTATTTCTAAGTGACATTTCTAATTACGCGGGGATATACAGTTCATTTAATGATATACACAGACTGTAGTAGAAAGTGCAACATTCAATTCTTTTAATAATTTTCTTTCTTGTAGACATCAACGAATGTGCAGTAGGAATCCCATCCGGACTTGGTTCCAATTTACAAGTTTGCGTAGGTGACATCTGTGTTAACACCGTTGGAGGCTACTATTGTACCCCTGATCTAGACGAGTGTACCTTAGGTACAAACAATTGTGCAGAAAATGCCACATGTACAAATACTGTTGGCAGTTTCAGTTGTTCTTGTTTGCCTGGCTTCAGTGGTAATGGCACAGCTTGTGATAATGTAGACGAGTGTTCCTTGGGTACAGACAACTGTGCAGAAAATGCCACGTGTACAGACACAGTTGGCAGTTTCAGTTGTTCTTGTTTACCTGGCTTCACTGGTGACGGCACAACATGTAATGACGTGGACGAGTGTTCCTTGGGTACAGACAACTGTGCAGAAAATGCCACATGTACAAACACTGTTGGCAGTTTCAGTTGTTCTTGTTTACCTGGCTTCACTGGTGATGGCATAAAATGTAATGATCTGGACGAGTGTTCCTTGGGTACAGATAATTGTGCAGAAAATGCCACATGCAAAGACACCGTTGGCAGTTTCAGTTGTTCATGCTTGCCTGGCTTCACTGGTAACGGCACAACATGTAATGACGTGGACGAGTGTTCCTTGGGTACTGACAACTGTGCAGAAAATGCCACATGTACAGACACTGTTGGCAGTTTCAGTTGTTCTTGTTTACCTGGTTTCACTGGTAATGGCACAAAATGTAATAATTTGGACGAGTGTTCCTTGGGTACAGACAACTGTGCAGAAAATGCCACGTGTACAGACACAGTTGGCAGTTTCAGTTGTTCTTGTTTACCTGGCTTCACTGGTGATGGCATAAAATGTAATGATCTGGACGAGTGTTCCTTGGGTAGAGATAATTGTGCAGAAAATGCCACATGTACAGAAGCTGTTGGCAGTTTCAGTTGTTCTTGTTTAGCTGGCTTCACTGGTGAAGGCACAACATGTGCTAATTTGGACGAGTGTTCCTTGGGTAGAGATAATTGTGCAGAAAATGCCACATGTACAGACACTGTTGGCAGTTTCAGTTGTTCTTGTTTAGCTGGCTTCACTGGTGATGGCACAACATGTGCTAATTTGGACGAGTGTTCTTTGGGTACTGACAACTGTGCAGAAAATGCCACATGTACAGACACTGTTGGCAGTTTCAGTTGTTCTTGTTTAGCTGGCTTCACTGGTGATGGTACAACATGTGCTAATTTGGACGAGTGTTCTTTGGGTACTGACAACTGCGCAGAAAATGCCACATGTACAGACACTGTTGGCAGTTTCAGTTGTTCTTGTTTACCATTTTTCACCGGAGATGGTATAACATGTGTTGATACTAGAAGTAAGTAATACATTTCCTTTTTAGATGCATAACTTGAAGCAAAATTAAAACGAAAAATATAAAAAAGCCCAACCGAAAGCTTTCCATTAACCGCAAAAGGCTGTTTCATTACTCTCAGTGCTTTACCATTATAAGATGCATTTGTTTATTTGTAAAACATAATTTACATGTTTTACTATAGATGAAAATACGTGCCAAATAGTAATTTTTATATTAATATCTTGTAATACACAGTGCACTAATATCAATAAATGAACAAATACCAATATTATGTTATACTAAATTTTTCCCACGTGTCTATTTTACTAGCTTGCCCAGGAGGTCCACCTGGAAGCGAATTCTGGGTAAAATCAAGCGATGGTACCAAATGTTTCCAGTTCTTTAGTGATCAATTAGATTATGCCAGTGCCAAGACGCAATGTAGTACAAATGTCACAGGAAGCACACTGGCTATCATACTGAGCGAATCTCAAAATTCTGACGTAGAGGGCCTCATTCCAAATGTGTAGGTTTTTAGTGTCTTTTAGTATGTTTCTATTATACCATTGCACCATGTTCTTATTTCGTGTTACTAGCAGTGATGTGATGTTTGTTACACTTGTATAATAATTTTGTTTTTGTCATAATACATGTGTTGCTACATGTCGTTATCTTGGTATAAATTGTAAAATGTAATATGGGCCGGTGGCCTAAATTACTGGAATAAATTATTATTATTATTAGAAACCTCCTGACGCATTGCAGAGAGAGAGAGAGAGAGAGAGAGAGAGAGAGAGAGAGGCCAAATGTCGTAAAATTTTCCTTTGAATAATGTTAAACCGTGAACCAGTTGAGACAGGGTATTTTGACATATGTTAATATACCTGCATGTTTTTTTATTGTGTGTTAATGATAGTATTGCTGTCACAACTTTCTTTCACCAATACATTTCTCTACCCACAAAACAACACTGAATGGGGTACGAGTAATTATTCTTGTACATGGTTTTCAGAACAACTTCTGTCAAAAATTGGATTGGATTGGAACAGTCAACCCCTGGTACTTGGGCGTGGTTGGACGGCTCCTCAACTGCAGGGTACATTAATTGGGACGGTAACAACGGCGGGACGGCACCCTCGAATGCTGATAAAGCTTGCGGTGCTATAAACAACAAACAAATTAAAAAGTGGAAGGAGCAAACATGTTCCGAACCAGGACAGTATATTTGTGAGGTGATCCTTCCTTAAACTGGTACGATATCATATACACGTAATCATGTTGTATGTGGACGCATATTAATCGGACGCACTTTTTGAATTATAGTTTTCGTTTAATTCTTTGTTAACCGGTGTTATTCTATAACGCATATACCCGTATGTATTGATGTTAAAATAATTGGAATATCAAACTTAATTGTACACTCAAGATTTAAAACGTTCATTCCCTTTTAGAACCTTTTTTATTTATTCCCATCATTTTTCTTTATGTACAATGTCACACGAAAATATTACATCATATTTTTAATTTTTGCTCAAATCTTATATTAATGACTATTTTGTGCATGTCTTAAAATATTGCTAATAGTAGAAGTTGCGTACGTCAATAAACACACTCATAAGTATGTAGTCTTCTGAACAGTGAGAGCCCACATTTGTGGTTATGTCGGAAGGTCAGTGAATAAGCAAACAATAAGCAAACTGACACGCCTCGACTTATCTTTTCAAAACTCTGCATTTCCCTTTTTATCAGTTTGGTATCCAGTGGATTCACAAGAAAACACGTCATTGGTTTATGTAAATTAACTTATTTCCATATAACGTGGCATAATGTATTTTGAAATTCAACACATTGTTTTGCCTTTAACTGAACAATAAATACCCGAAGCCACATATTGGGCACGTGTTTTACTCTTCATTTTCAGAACTCCATATTAGTGAGATTTCTCTTTAACAGCCTATATATATATGTGTTGTACTGGCCTCTTCANCATGCAAAGATACCGTTGGCAGTTTCAGTTGTTCGTGCTTGCCTGGCTTCACTGGTGACGGCCAAACATGTAATGATGTGGACGAGTGTTCCTTGGGTACTGACAACTGTGCAGAAAATGCCACATGTACAGACACAGTTGGCAGTTTCAGTTGTTCTTGTTTACCATTTTTCACCGGAGATGGTATAACATGTGTTGATACTAGAAGTAAGTAATACATTTCCTTTTTAGACGCATAACTTGAAGCAAAATTAAAACGAAAAATATAAAAAAGCCCAACCGAAAGCTTTCCATTAACCGCAAAAGGCTGTTACATTACTCTCAGTGCTTTACCATTATAAGATGCATTTGTTTATTTGTAAAACATAATTTACATGTTTTACTATAGATGAAAATACGTGCCAAATAGTAATTTTTATATTAATATCTTGTAATACACAGTGCACTAATATCAATAAATGAACAAATACCAATATTATGTTATACTAAATTTTTCCCACGTGTCTATTTTACTAGCTTGCCCAGGAGGTCCACCTGGAAGTGAATTCTGGGTAAAATCAAGCGATGGTACCAAATGTTTCCAGTTCTTTAGTGACCAATTAGATTATGCCGGTGCCAAGGCACAATGTGTTACAAATGTTACAGGAAGCACACTGGCTATCATACTGAGCGAATCTCAAAATTCTGACGTAGAGGGCCTCATTCCAGATGTGTAGGTTTTTAGTGTCTTTTAGTATGTTTCTATTATACCATTGCACCATGTTCTTATTTCGTGTTACTAGCAGTGATGTGATGTTTGTTACACTTGTATAATAATTTTGTTTTTGTCATAATACATGTGTTGCTACATGTTGTTATCTTGGTATAAAGTGTCAAATGTAATATGGGCCGGTGGCCTAAATTACTGGAATAAATTATTATTATTATTAGAAACCTCCTGACGCATTGCAGAGAGAGAGAGAGAGAGAGAGAGAGAGAGAGGCCAAATGTCGTAAAATTTTCCTTTGAATAATGTTAAACCGTGAACCAGTTGAGACAGGGTATTTTGACATATGTTAATATACCTGCATGTTTTTTTATTGTGTGTTAATGATAGTATTGCTGTCACAACTTTCTTTCACCAATACATTTCTCTACCCACAAAACAACACTGAATGGGGTACGAGTAATTATTCTTGTACATGGTTTTCAGAACAACTTCCGTCAAAAATTGGATTGGATTGGAACAGTCAACCCCTGGTACTTGGGCCTGGTTGGACAGCACCTCAACTGCAGGGTACATTAATTGGGACGGTAACAACGGCGGGACGGCACCCTCGAATGCTGATAAAGCTTGCGGTGCTATAAACAACAAACAAATTAAAAAGTGGAAGGAGCAAACATGTTCCGAACCAGGACAGTATATTTGTGAGGTGATCCTTCCTTAAACTGGTACGATATCATATACACGTAATCATGTTGTATGTGGACGCATATTAATCGGACGCACTTTTTGAATTATAGTTTTCGTTTAATTCTTTGTTAACCGGTGTTATTCTATAACGCATACTCGTATGTATTGATGTTAAAATAATTGGAATATCAAACTTAATTGTACACTCAAGATTTAAAACGTTCATTCCCTTTTAGAACCTTTTTTATTTATTCCCATCATTTTTCTTTATGTACAATGTCACACGAAAATATTACATCATATTTTTAATTTTTGCTCAAATCTTATATTAATGACTATTTTGTGCATGTCTTAAAATATTGCTAATAGTAGAAGTTGCGTACGTCAATAAACACACTCATAAGTATGTAGTCTTCTGAACAGTGAGAGCCCACATTTGTGGTTATGTCGGAAGGTCAGTGAATAAGCAAACAATAAGCAAACCGACACGCCTCGACTTATCTTTTCAAAACTCTGCATTTCCCTATTTATCAGTTTGGTATCCAGTGGATTCACAAGAAAACACGTCATTGGTTTATGTAAATTAACTTTTTTCCATATAACGTGGCATAATGTATTTTGAAATTCAACACATTGTTTTGCCTTTAACTGAACAATAAATACCCGAAGCCACATATTGGGCACGTGTTTTACTCTTCATTTTCAGAACTCCATATTAGTGAGATTTCTCTTTAACAGCCTATATATATGTGTTGTACTGGCCTCTTTGGAGTGCAGGTACCCTCCTCACCAGTGTACATGTAGAGGAAACTGTTACTGTCTGAAACACATCATTGCAGTTTGTAGATATTTAAAGGGATAATAACTCTTTGTTTTGGCCAAAAAATGAATTTTCCTGGAGTAAGCAACAATTTTCCCGTACTTACCAATGGTTAATGAATCTGTTTTTACATTCAAAGTTAGTCCCTGTTTTTTTTTTATAATCTCTTAAGAGATTAAAACAGAGTATAGCCATCAATGGAGGTCACATGGTCTAAAGACTAGCTCAGATATCAGAATAACCGCTATAACTGCCGTTTTTCTTGTACAACAAAACATATTTTATTTCTATGAGCTGTTCACAATGTTTTACTGTGAAATATAGATCTCATACAAAGATTTATTATCCCTTCTTGTCTTGGCATCGATAGCAAATACTGACCCGACGGTTTTCATATCATATCATATCAGAACAGAACAGAACAGAAAGGAGCGCTCTTGCTTCACCGAGGTCCAAAGTCGGGTGATTTATCAAAGTTGAAATGATGACGTCATTGCACATTAATTCAAGATGTAAACGTATACACTTCAACGTTGATAATGTGCAGTCATCCAAATATTTATATATCGTATTTATTCAAACTGAAAAATCTTCTTCGTTGAAGGCTTATATAATTAAATTAATACCGCCCTGCGACCTTACTACGCCCGCTGCCACCACGGGATGAAAAGAAATACTCGTACAAATATCAGCTTCTTTCTGCTTTTGTCTCATAATAACGTTTACGCAACACAAACAAATTCAACTTAGTTTGTTTACTCAGTTTTGGTCCTCGATGACTTCGAAGGCATAAAAGCCGAAAGCTTGGGCCTTTTTATTTTTTGAATAATTGATCAGTATACACATACAGGTAAATACCATTTAGTGTTAATTTGTTAAACACAACATGTTCAACTCTTATGGTCCTTTTGAACCTTATCTTTAAGAACTGATTCTTTAAGAACTATCAGTCTTTCTGTGCAAATAAAAAAGGGAAAAAAGCGTAAATTTCCCTTACGCGAACGTTAAGGCCACGTTTAAAACTGCTAGAAATATCGATTCTAGCATGTAAGCCTTTATGCATCTTACTCTTATTCAAATTTTATATGAGTGAGGGAGAATTAAAAACGAATAAAATGAAGATAAAAAGCTACACCGCAGTCGGTCGGTTTATGGCAGTATACTATTGCCTAATGGATGGTTACTTTAAGACTTGAGTAGAGGGCACATGTTTTTATTAGCAAAAATATAAATGTATCAACACTGCAACGGTTAAGTAGAAAATTCAGGCATTCAGGGAGCGCAGACCTCCACTAAGGCAGCAAAGTCTCCATCCAATGCCGTTTCACCCCTAAATGTTCGATATTTTTTATTATTGATTGATTATTGATCCGGATCATCACCAAAAACTAATCATCCGTTCCCTGGTACACTTCTGACAGTTCCTGAAAATTTCATCAAAATAGGTCCATAACTTAGTTTTTTATTATTGATTGTTGATTGATTATTGATCCGGATCACCACCAAAAACTAATCGTCTGTTCCTTGGCCCTGCACTTCTAACAGTTCCTGAAAATTTCATCAAAATAGGTCCATTATAATTTTTGAATTATGTTGATGACAGACAGACAAACAAACAAACAGGGGTGAAAACATAACCTCCATGGCGGAGGTAATAATCCATGGCAGAACTGGGCAAACTACGGCAATACTTCCATTCCTTTGATATGTCAACCCGTGCAATTTCGCAGCGGAAGTACTCTACACGCTTAACATTACCGTCGCGTTTTTGTATTTATTTAAAGTGTACTTCGGATATACGCTTTTTACATGTATCATAGGATGTGCAAACTATTGAGACAGAACTTTTTTTATATATAAGAGATAAAGGTTACATAAAACGAACAAGTCACATGTTCAGAATCATATATCAGCGCACGGCCACACTATACTCTCCGATTGGATAATATTAATGCAAAATGCATGACGCACCACAATGTAGCGATGTGTGACATGTACAACAGAGCACACACCCCCCGTCAAAGATAAAATTGAATAAATAAATAAACAGAATAAATAAAAAAATAACTGACTGTGAATTATGATTTCACTTACTTACATAGGTGTGACAAAAGCATTGCTAGGTTTGTTTTGATTTGTTAGGTTTTCAATTAGTATTTTATTGAAAACTACAGACTTGACATTTAATATGGAATATTTCAGTTTCGAAGGTATGCGTAGGTAAAATNGGATCTTAATATAATGAATAAACCAGAGTTGAATGATTTTTTTTATCAAAACACTTTCAGGCTTTAAAAAGTACAACCTGGCCATAGGCCAGTACTTCATTGTAAATATTTATCCAATTAAAAAAAAATCTTGTTTTATTTATAACTAGATCTAGCAATATCTTTCTATATCGGTCAAAATTCACACTTGATTTCTTGTGGAGTGGATCATAACTATACAATTTTTGATGTTTTAAGAATGAAGCATATAACTCTTGGAATATTTCTGATGTTAGATGCACAGCACTTCGTATTTTAATTTTATTGATTTTATTGTTTGCTCTGATATTCAGAATATTTAAGAAAACTTGTAGTCTTGCCAAGTCGGGTCAGTGCTTCAGGTTGGTCACGTGACGCTATAAATTATGATGAAAATGGGGTTCCATTTTTGTCGTCGTTTTGGAGATGCACTAATTTCCCCACACAAATGGGTAAAAATTGTAGGAGATATACCTTATGATATATCATTTGAAAGTTTATGATCTTATCTTTCTGCAGGATGTAATTGTTTGAAAATATTTTGCGTTTCCTGCGATACATAATCACAGTAACTTACTGCACTTGAAAAAATCGATTTTGCCGACTTTTACACCGACTTCACGGGAATATGAACACTTTGCCAACGAGGTGGGACCCAAACGCAACATGTGTTTCATATCAACACAAAGCACACTTGTTTACCTTTTAGAATATATATAAAAAGCTGGTGATTTCAACATTGTAGCAATTTTGTTTAAATTGAAACACCCTAGTGTTACACGCTTCAAAAATGCGAGTGCTTGGCGACGAGTTCACCTCGCGCTAAAAAAAATGGACAAAGCTGAATTTTCAATATATATATACTGCCAGAGACCCAGTTTAACCAGTTTTCATGATTTAGTTTTTAAAACTTTGTACAATTTAAACTTCTTATAGAGATCTTCAAAAAGAAAATTTCGGACACCTGAAACGGGGCACCATTTGCAATCACCCGCGTGGATAAATCTTCCATTTTACCGTTCTGAATCTATTTTTTATGACAACTAACCTTAAGATTCCGAATCCCTAGATATCCCCGCTTCTTTTTATATATCTAACGTTTAATCACATCAACTGTTGACAAAATTACACATGAAAATACGAAGAGCTCAAAAGTCGTCCATTTTCACTCGATTTTGCTGAAAGTAGTGCGAAAATGGCCGTCGCTTCAGACAGTGTGCACGCGCAGCTCGGAATCTGCGGACATACTGCTTTGGAGTTCAGGTACCCTCCTCACCAGTGTACATGTAGAGGAAACTGTTACTGTCTGAAACACATCATTGCAGTTTGTAGATATTTAAAGGGATAATAACTCTTTGTTTTGGCCCAAAAATGAATTTTCCTGGAGAAGCAACAAGTTTCCCGTACTTATTACCAATAGTGAATGAATCCATTTTTACATTCAAAGTTAGTCCCTGTTTTTTTTTCTAAAAAGTTTTTTTTTGTTATAATCTCTTAATTAGAGATTATAACAGAGTATAGCCATCAATGGAGGTCACACTGTCTAAAGACTAGCTCAGATATCAGAATAACACCTATAACTGTTTTTTTTTTTTTGTACAACAGAATATATTTTATTTCTATGAGCTGTTCACAATGTTTTACTGTGAAATATAGATCTCATACAAAGAGTTATTATCCATTTAAGTCTTGGCATCGATAGCAAATACTGACCCGACGGTTTTCATATCATATCATATCATATCATAACAGAACAGAACAGAAAGGAGCGCTCTTGCTTCACCGAGGTCCAAAGTCGGGTGATTTATCAAAGTTGAAATGATGACGTCATTGCACATTTTAATTAAAATTCAAGATGTAAACGTATACACTTCAACGATGATAATGTGCAGTCGTCAAAAGATTCTTTAAATGAAGAATATGAACTTCATGTTTAATTATATATCTATATATTTATATATCATATTTATTCAAACTGAAAAATCTTCTTCGTTGAAGGCTTATATAATTAAATTAATACCGCCCTGCGACATTACTACGCCCGCTGCCACCACGGGATGAAAAGAAATACTCGTACAAATATCAGCTTCTTTCTGCTTTCGTCTCATATTAACGTTTACGCAACACAAACAAATTCAACTTAGTTTGTTTACTCAGTTTTGGTCCTCGATGAATTCGAAGGCATAAAAGCCGAAAGCTTGGGCCTTTTAATTTTTTGAATAATTGATCAATATACATATAGATACCATTTAGTGTTAATTTGTTAAACACAATATGTTCAAGTCTTATGAACCTTATGAACCTTATCTTTAAGAACTGATTCTTTAAGAACTATCAGTCTTTCTGTGCAAATAAAAAAGGGAAAAAAGCGTAAATTTTCCTTACGCGAACGTTCAGGCCACGTTTAAAACTGCTAGAAATATCGATTCTAGAAATGTAAGCTTTTATGCATCTTTTCTCTTATTCAAATTTTATATGAGTGAGGCAGAATTAAAAACGAATAAAATGAAGATAAAAAAGCTATGCCGCAGTCGGTCGGTTTACGGCAGTATACTATTGCCTAATGGATGGTTACTTAAAGCCTTGAGTTGAGGGCACATTTTTTTCGCAAAAATGTAAATGTATCAACATTACAACGGTTAACTAGAAAAGCATTCAGGGAGCGCAGACCTCCGCCTAGGCAGCAAAGTTATTGATCAGGATCATCACCAAAAACTAATCATCTGTTCCTTGGTACACTTCTGAAAGTTCCTGAAAATTTCAGCAAAATCGGTCCACAACTTAGTTTTTTTATTATTGATTGTTGATTGATTATTGATCCGGATCACCACCAAAAACTAATCATCTGTTCCTTGGCCCACTTCTGACAGTTCCTGAAAATTTCATCAAAATAGGTCCATTATAATTTTTGAGTTATGTTGATGACAGACAGACAAACAAACAAACAGGGGTGAAAACATAACCTCCATGGCGGAGGTAATAATCCGTGGCAGAACTGGGCAAACTGCCTAGACGGCAATACTTCCATTCCCTTGATATGTCAACCCGTGCAATTTCGCAGCGGGAGTACTCTACACGCTTAACATAACCGTCGCGTTTTTGTATTTATTTTAAAGTGTACTTCGGATATACGCTTTTTACATGTATCATAAGAGTAAAAAGGATGTGCAAAATATTGAGACAGAACTTTTTTATATATAAGAGATAAAGGTTACATAAAACGAACAAGTCACATGTTCAGAATCATATAGCAGCGCACGGACACACTATACTCTCCAATTGGATAATATTTTAATATTAAAATTAAAATGCAACATGCATGACGCACCACAATGTAGCGATGTGTGACATGTACAACAGAGCACACACCCCCCGTCAAAGATAAAATTGAATAAATAAATAAATAGAATAAATAAAAAAATAACTGACTGTGAATTATGATTTCACTTACTTACATAGGTGTGACAAAAGCATTGCTAGGTTTGTTTTGATTTGTTAGGTTTTCAATTAGTATTTTATTGAAAACTAGTTGTCAACCCAGTATCTCTGCTATAAGTTTACAAACCATTCTTTGGCCTTACATACGGCATGATAATACACTGTATGTCAGTATTGATATTGTATATGATATCCACATGATCTAAATATGACAAACATCCTTCTGGACATAGACTTAAAAAATGTTCAGTGATCGTATGTGGGGTACGTTGTTTCAGGTTTTAAGAATTGGATTAGACTGGGTTCTCATACCTAGATCGATCTAACAGGATCGGTCCACCTCCGGGGTGCTTCTCGTTAAATTGCTTTCAGCTTAAGCGTCTTAAAATCAACACTTTTGTCACCCCTTGTGCATGACATTTGTGGGTATTTTAGACAGTAACGTAAATTCATTATATTTAAGCAAACAATGGAGAGTGACAAATGACAAGAAGGGGGCAGCTTCAGGGGAAATCAAGATTAGTTGGACATTTATTTGTATCTTCAGGGCAAGCCCCTGCGATCCACGGTTTAGGTGGGTCAAATTTTGTTATCCAATCAGTCTGAAATCCGGAGTCATGCGCCAGAGAATCCCGCGTGACAGTGAGTCATGTTGTTATTGATTTGTACAGTTCCTTTAAACCGGTATTCATGTGGCTGTACTTTTTTCTAGTCAGTGATGACGTAACGATCAGTGAATCCTTCAAGTATTTTGGTAGACAGATACATTCCTGTGTCTTTATTTTTATTGTGCACTTTTCTCATATCTGCGTTTTTAATTCCCTGCTTTCAGATAATACGTTCATCTTTTTCTATTTTCGGTTTTATAGTAGTTCTTTCTTTTTTCTTTTGTTTTATTCGTAGGTACAAAACACACGATAAGCTGTCATTAATTCTGCAAAATGTCGCTTGATTTGATTCGCCACACGGTGCCCATTGGTTTTTACCTTACCTTCAATGACAGACGCCAGCCTAGTTTTTTTCAAGCGCCATCGCCTGGGTCCCCTAAGGTACTAAGCACAGTGCCTTCATTGTATATAAACACACTTTGGCACATCCAATTTTTCATTCTCTTTTCTTATAGTCGATCGGAACAGATCCCTTTCTCTGGTACTACACATGTACAATTGATTTCTACAACCCGTTCGCCTTCTGTTTTTTATGTTTACTAAGGCTCTCTCGTTTTTTACGATAGGAAAGTTTGTAGTTTACGAAATAGACCCCCATTTCATGTACTATTTCTCTTGTTAAAATCTGACAGTTTTTTAATCCCACAACAGAATTTTGCCGCTTGGTGAATTGACATAATGCTAAAGTTTGTCTCAGGGATAGAGAGTAGCTGTTACAAAACTGACTGTCTTTCACCCAATTCTGTATCAGCTAAAAGGGACTGAGAAATCCATGGCGAAGTGTACATATCTTCTGAACTCTACTCACATTTTTTGTATAGGTTCTCCACAAATGAGTTTTCTTTTGAAAAAACATAAAATATGTCATTGACTGAAGGTCAACATAAACATAGTTTCGCGGTTCCATATATCATTATTATAGCTTTTTTAAAATGCTATAGGCTATAGTTGGTAAGAAACCCACCCGTCACGAGTGTAACGTGCCTCAAGGTACTGTCCCACATATCAACAGATACACACAAGGTGTATGTTAGACCTACGTCGTTTAAGTCTTGAGAACGCATGGAAACACTGGTGTACGTTCGGATACGTAGAGGGAGGTTACATGTATGAGCATGTTCAAAATTTTTTTGTGCTTCCTATTCGTTTATTTTCAAACCCCGACAAAAGGTGATGCCATACGCTAAAAGCTGCCGTCAGTATCGCCTCTAACAAATCTAGACGACTGAATTCTGATCACAAAGAAACTTCATCAATTAGTATTATATCACATCTTAAGTGACATCCAAGCTCGTGGCTATGAACAGGGCACTGGCTTATTCCTGTATGTAATTATAATTTTTGATCACGCCTTCACTTAGCGGTCACACATGTACTAGGAGACTTTTGCACTGAACAAGGCTCTAGAAAGCTAGTGGCCGAAAATGTCATCATAAAGATAACCATCGTATATGTGCCAATCATTTTGATTTGAGAAAAATAACTCTTCTTGAAAACATTTTTTCGGCATTGCACTTATTAGAACAGCGTTTTTTATTTACAGTTGGAAAAATGTAAATGAACTTTCTCCTGTTGTTATAAATGCAATTATGATTGTGGCAATCTTAATTAGAAAATGATAAGTAGTTATCTGGAGTTTCATTTAATTTTTTAGTCGAACTGCGAATGTAAATTTAGTCACCAGACAATATAATTTAAGATTCAGCACGGTATAAATTGCATTATTTTAATATCGAACTGAGAAACAAGGTCTTTATTCTAATCTGATGGAGAAACATATATATATCCTCTTATGCTTTTACATACTTGGTTACATATAAATGAGGATATTTTCCAAGTTGAGAAAGACTCTCTCTGCCTCCTCCATCCCAGTGTACCAGAACTTTAATAGTACTATTCATAACAAGATTGATCGAGATTTGACTAAACAAGACCGCTTTTATTATATAACCCCACTATCCTAATCATTTAAACAATAATAACGATTTAGCGGCCTTAGGGATAAAAAAATGTATCAAATATTCAATAAGACTCATCATCATAAAATTTATGATGTGACGAGTCAGCAAAAGTTCTTTTCCACAAGAGGAAAATTCAGAGCTGTTTGGATAATCACACGGCACATCCGCTCGAGGGTGCAGAACAAGACTTGTCGGAGATTTAATCTCAGTCCTTCAGACGCTAGTCTCGTCTGCAGGAACCATGTATCCGGTTTAGAAAAATGACGCCACGCGCAACGTAACCGCTCTATAAAAAGGCCTGGGTGTGGTCCTGCGATTCATTGTTTCGCCAACTCTTCTCTCTTTCTACCGCTGATCACAAAGAGATGGTGCAAGTTACATGCAGCCAGTGGACTGTAGCAGCTCTGTTGTTAGTCACCGGCATTTTTATACGTAAGTGTAATTCATCACGAATGAATTATTAAATTATTTAGTAATGGGATTTTTTCTGAAAATTCTAAATTATTTCTAAATAGATGAATTAATTCGAAAAGGCTTATGAGTCATTTGAAGAATCACATCTTCTTTCAGAAGGAAATAACCACAAAAGGTTTTTTGTTTAGGCCATTTTATAGTTTATGAGATATAAATTGGAGAAGATGCGTGGTTGTTTATGACATATGTGGTCAAACAAATAATACTTTGGGGCAGTGTTAAGCGCGGTTAATAAACATTTTAATATATATATATATATATATATATATATATATATATATACAGACTTGACATTTAATATGGAATATTTCAGTTTCGAAGGTATGCCTAGGTAAAAATCCGTTCTTTTTTAAAAAAACTCCGATCTCATATAAAATTTGTGAATGGAGAAGTGTGTAGTCAGGTGTGTCGCTACCAATTAACTGACTTCCATGTCTGTTGCGCTGCTACATTATGTAATATACGGTGATTTAATTGGGTAGTGTTCCTTTGGGCTGGTCAGGGCTTGGCTTAGGCAAAGCTTGGTTCTGTCAAAAAAGTATCCGTATGTCGGCAACTACTGCATAGAAGAATTTGAAATTTTGCATGCAAGCGGTCAGTTTTGCAGTGCGTAAAATGAGCTAAGTAGTGCTTTACAAATTTGTTAATTTGTGGCAGAATGGCGCGAAAAAGACATTACCAGACAGATTATAGCGGCAAACGGAACGGTCCGCACAGTTTTATAGAGTAATGCCCAGACTGATGTACCTACACAGATGTCACACCCAATGCATCGAAATCTTACCTCCAGGGCACAGGACCCACTGTCTTTCGGGATATGCTGTTGAAACTAAACAAAAGCCACCCAGTCCGTTCAGAACGAGGGGTAAATTGCCACCAAAATGCGTTATTCAACGCCCTTAACGAACACCAAATTGATTTTAGCA
Organism: Lingula anatina; assembly: GCF_001039355.2. The sequence continues at coordinate 417,410 of NW_019775602.1, forward strand.
GGTTAGAATATCAGATGACCTCCGAGGTACCCACTGTAAACAGCAAAACATCGTCGTCTGTTTCTCTAATGAATTGGGGGCCATGACCGTTTCTGGGTAGAACACTGAAATCACGTGGCTTTCTTTATTGAGGTCAGATTTCACCTGTACCGCCCAAGTAGTCAAAACAGAGTTTACAGGCATCCAGAAGAGGCGGCTAGCTACGACGAAGCATGTGCCGCGTCTAAAGTGCCACGGGTCATTGACAGCGTCGGTATTTGGAGTGGATACCACATTGGTGCCAAAACACTTGACTATCATTTGATAGGGGGCACCTTAAGAACAATTTTAGGTTACACGGTGAGATTGCCGGTTCACACCTCTAGCACTTTTAATAGCAGATAACTTACAGAATCAAGAGAATGAGCAGCTACCCTGGTCATCAAAATCGCCACATTTGAACCGCATAGACAATATGTGGGTAAGCCATTACTCGCCGAATCAACTGCCTACATGCCCTACATTAAAACTGGACCAAATTGGACAATTTTGGGCCGATGCCTGGAATAATATTCCAGATTGAACTCTAAAAACCTATCCCCAGGAATACCTTGCCGCTTGAGAGCGCTGGTAACAGACAGAAGAGGCCAGGCGTAACAGCGACCGTTACTATGACTAGACACTGACATGAAGGTCCTTTGTGGAGCGTATAACTTATTTACAGACGATAATTTGGAGAATATGGAGATCCAAAATATCTCTTTTAATGGATGTCGTATGACATAGAATAGGCAATGCATTTCTGTTTGCTTCAATGTCGAATTCAACCAATGAGCCGATGTCACCATGACATCAAAGAGATAATTTAAAGTTATTAAAACACGATTTTAATCCTTATTTTCATTTATCAGTCAGCAAAATAGGAAAAAAACTGATGAAAAATGACTTGGAAAAAAAAAAATTCCATATTAAATGTAAAGTCTGTATATATATATATATATATATATATATATATATATATATATATATATATGCTACCAATATAAAACAGACCACATAAATTTTTCATAACAATGTTTAACTTGAAAGGATGGAAATGCGCGGAATTAAGTAAATGTGGGTGTCAGGGAAGTAGTATGGCCGACAAACAACCAAAAAAAAAAAAAAAAAAAAAAAGGTAGTGCAAGTCACGGTTATCTTGCCTCAACGGGCTTCTCTACGGCAGAATGTTTGTCTCATAGTGTGTGGGATGTTACAAAATGTGGGAATTAAACAATGCCATGTAATAATATAATGGTGTCCCATCAAAAACATCTCAGCTTGAACTGATCCTATATGTATAGCTGATGACATAACAGCAAAATTCTGAATTTCACTAAATTTCTTGTTACAGCTGGCAAAGCGCAAGAGAATCCGTGTGGTCAATATGGACGTTGTTTGCCACCATTAACCTTCCAGCTACCGAACTTATTTGGATGCTATTTTTATAACCTGTTCGTTTTTGGAGGATCCTGCAACACCCCACCTACTACCACTTGTCAGTGCGTTTGCCTGCCTGGTTTTAAGAAGGACGCAGGTGGCATTTGTGTAGGTAGGTAGCTGATATCATGTAATTGAATATACCATACAAAAATAATAATCCTTCAGATATCTGGTGCAATATGCGTTTTTTTTTCTGCTAATGGAAAAACAAAAGAAGGAGGTAAACAATAAGCCCAGGGAAATTATCCACCTATACTTTGAACTTTCACCTTTCTTTTCCAGGAGAATAAGGAAGATAAGTTTGGACTAAATGAATATGACGATCTAGTCAGTGGGGTGTGAAGTCCATTAACTAACACATACAGACTACCTAATTTTTAAAAAGTATTTCTCTCTCTTTTTAGACATCAACGAATGTGCAATAGAATTTCCATTCGGACTACGAGTTTGCATAGGGAGAAATTGTGTGAACACTATAGGGAGCTTCTTATGTACCAATGACCAAGACGAGTGTTCCTTGGGTACTGACAACTGTGCAGAAAATGCCACATGCACAAACACTGTTGGCAGTTTCACTTGTTCTTGTTTGCCTGGTTTCACTGGTGATGGCACAACATGTGTTAATTCTGACGAGTGTTCCTTGGGTACAGACAACTGTGCAGAAAATGCAACATGTACAGACACTGTTGGCAGTTTCAGTTGTTCTTGTTTAGCTGGCTTCACTGGTGATGGCACAACATGTAATAATTTGGACGAGTGTTCCTTGGGTACAGACAACTGTGCAGAAAATGCCACATGTACAGACACTGTTGGCAGTTTTAGTTGTTCTTGTTTGGCTGGTTTTACTGGTGACGGCACAACATGTAATAATTTGGACGAGTGTTCCTTGGGTACAGACAACTGTGCAGAAAATGCCACATGTACAGACACTGTTGGCAGTTTCAGTTGTTCTTGTTTGGCTGGTTTTACTGGTGACGGCACAACATGTAATAATTTGGACGAGTGTTCCTTGGGTACAGACAACTGTGCAGAAAATGCCACATGTACAGACACTGTTGGCAGTTTCAGTTGTTCTTGTTTAGCTGGCTTCACTGGTGATGGCACAACATGTAATAATCTGGACGAGTGTTCCTTGGGTACAGACAACTGTGCAGAAAATGCCACATGTACAGACACTGTTGGCAGTTTCAGTTGTTCTTGTTTACCTGGCTTCACTGGTGATGGCACAAAATGTAATGATGTGGACGAGTGTACCTTGGGTACTGACAACTGTGCAGAAAATGCCACATGTACAGACACTGTTGGCAGTTTCAGTTGTTCTTGTTTACCTGGCTTCACTGGTGATGGCACAAAATGTAATGATGTGGACGAGTGTACCTTGGGTACTGACAACTGTGCAGAAAATGCCACATGTACAGACACTGTTGGCAGTTTCAGTTGTTCTTGTTTACCTGGCTTCACTGGTGATGGCACAAAATGTAATGATGTGGACGAGTGTACCTTGGGTACTGACAACTGTGCAGAAAATGCCACATGTACAGACACTGTTGGCAGTTTCAGTTGTTCTTGTTTAGCCGGCTTCACTGGTGATGGCACAACATGTAATAATTTGGACGAGTGTTTCTTGGGTACAGATAACTGTGCAGAAAATGCCACATGTACAGACACTGTTGGCAGTTTTAGTTGTTCTTGTTTACCTGGCTTCTCAGGTGATGGCATCATATGTGTTGATACTAGAAGTGAGTATATCTTGTAAGATGGTACTTTAAAACAATGAAAATGAAGGTCTGGAATAATTAATTTAATGTTATATCATAAATGTATAATGTACTTTGCATATTCACATTGTTTTAATATCCATCTTAACTCACATTTGTTTATCTGTAAGTGAAATATTCATTGGTGTTATTGATAAACATATGAGCCAAATAATCGTATCTGATACGATTTCTTTGTGATGGAGATTTTCACTTAATATAAATGAGATTTTAAAAATCTAATATTTTGCTGTACTTTTGTATGAGTTATATTTTCTCACGTGTTTTGTATGTTTTTCTAGCTTGCCCAGGGGGTCCACCTGGAAGCGAATTCTGGATAAAATCAAGCGATGGTACCAAATGTTTCCAGTTCTTTAGTGACCAATTAGATTATGCCGGTGCCAAGGCACAATGTGTTACAAATGTTACAGGAAGCACACTGGCTATCATATTGAGCGAATCTCAAAATTCTGACGTAGAGGCCCTCATTCCAGCTGTGTAGGTTTTTAATGTATTTTAGTAACCAACTTATGCATTACAGAGAGAGAAAGTGTGTGTGTTAAGAATGTCCTTTGAAAGATGCTGAAGTGTTAAGTAATTGTCCTTATAAAAGCTTATGGTCTCGATCATATCAAGTAAGGATATTTTAACGTATTAAAAATATACCTGCATATTTGTGTGTTATTGAGTACATTCAGAACAGCGACTAACAGACCCGTGGACCAAATATGGCGATCCACTTAAAAGCTTGCCGCTTAATTCCTGATTTGACACTAAACAGATTTCCCGTGGGGATTCCTCAACAGGGAATCAAATGAGGCGGCAATATTTGACCCGCAGATCTGTTTGTCCGGTATTCTGAATGAGTTCAATGATGGCATTAATGACACACCATTTTCTCACCAAAAATTGCATTTCACGGCCAGCAAAACAGTAATTATTCTTTCCCTGTGCATGGTTTTCAGAACAACTTCTGTCAAAAATTGGATTGGATTGGAACAGTCAACCCCTGGTACTTGGGCGTGGATGGACGGCTCCTCAACTGCAGGGTACATTAATTGGAATGGGAACAACGGCGGGACGGCGCCCTCGAATGCTGCTAAAGCTTGCGGTGCTATAAACAACAAACAAGGTAATAAGAAGTGGAAGGAGCAAACATGTAGCGAACCAGGGCAGTATATTTGTGAAGTGACTCTTAATTAAAATGTAATGGTATCGTTAAGTTGCGTTGAAAGTGGAAGCATTTGAGTTGTTGTTCCTGTCGACTTCTTTGCTGGCCTGATGAGAGATATACACATATAGCTGTTTATTGGTGTAAAAAGTACATGAATTGACGTATCAACTTTATGAGCTCAAGATTCTAAAGGTGGTTCATTGATTTTTATGACCTACCCCTGTATTTATACATTTCTATCCAAGTGGTTTATGTACACTTTTACCCCAGAAAATTGGTCCATATATTTAGACTTAGCGAAAACCCTTAGGGCTTCGTATACCATATTGCATGATTGATTCAAAATTATTTACATGTTGGTAGATACTGCAATAACAATGTTTAAACACATTCAGTATTGTCCTGATCAATGTAGTGCTCAAATTTGTGTAGTAGAGAATCAGTGAATTTGGAACAATGAACAAAACTATCAATATTTAAGTGATTTGCCCCCCCAAAAAGATTTACATTTAAAAAAGTGGAATGATCTTTTGATATTGCTCATTTTGTGACACGATAATAGCTCACTATATATTTTGCCATAATTCCCATCACTTCCCTTGCTTTGTATGTAACAGTAAATCATAAATGGACGAGACGTGCGCCAAAGCTGCTCGAGATTCTAAATTGTAAAATTGCAGAATTTGCGCTAAGATATTGGAGTGTGCATTGTATGATGAAAACGAAGCTATATATATTTTTTACAAATCTACCTGAAACCAATGCAACTCCAAATTCCGCAGTTAGCTACTGTGGAGACACAATCGATGAATCCACTTCTCTAGGTTATGGAACACTAGTCATTTCTAGTTTAAAGATGCATATGAAGTCAATTTTTGGCCACGAAGGCCAGACAAATGTGAGCATATAGTTTCACGTAGTATAATTAAGAGATTTACGAAAATTAAACAAGGCATTGTTTAAATTTAGCGGAAAAATGATATTTGAACGGATTTATCTGGTAGCATTCTATGCTGTATATCAATGGGGCAGAACAGTAGGTCACAAAAGTAGGTTAAATTTCTGACCAAAAATTTAAAGAAAGATGCAGTCTAAAACTCTTTTATGGCTGATCGAGTTATTTATTCAGTGTATACCTTGGCATGTCGAATTTATTTGAGTCGTATAAGAAACTAGTACATGTAGAGGTGGTTTATGTGTGTTACTGGGAATCCACGCTCCATCGGAGCTTGGTTCATATGTACATTTAAATAGCATGTTGCATACGGAAATGAATATTTTATTTTGACTATATATGACTAATAAATACCGTAAGTCACATATATCACATGTATTTGTGTCTTAACTTTCAAATCTCCATATGAATGAAATTTCTATTACACAGACTACGGGTGTTTTACTGGCTTCTTAGGAGTGCAGTTAGCTCCGCCCCTTCTTTTAAACCACTTCCTCGCGTATAGGATATTAAAACACCCGAAGTGTAATTTACTGCTTGTAAAGTTCTGTTTGAAAAAAAATATCACTGTAACATTTTTGCACATTGCATCTTGAATCACTTGGCAAAGAATTGCCTGACAGTTTTCAAATCATATCAGATCCGAAAGAATTGCTCTCGCATCAACTGAAGTACGAGACCCAAAGTTGGATAATTAATTAGAGTTAAAATGATTACACGTCATATATACTTCAACATTGATTATATTATGTACTCTCGTCTGCTTTCTGCTATCCGCATATGCCAGTGCCCTGTATATCTATTCACAGTAATTGGGAGAATGTGGTCACTGCATACACAGTAGAGACACAGCTACGGTCGTTCTTATTTCGCATGGATTACAGCATGCGAGGGTTTTGACAGCTTCATAAACTCGAAAGTATCTGGACGACTGATAAATAGTTTTCCATTTCAAATTCCTATTTTTATAAATACTTTTGAAATTATCAAATATGTATAAGGACAATAATTTAAAAATCTACAAACTGAGAAATCAAGAGCGGATTAGTGTATAGTCATTTTGTACACAGCTTTGATATCATTCGATCCCAAGGTGATGGGAAATGTTTCATTGGGAAATTATTTTCACGATAAACAAGGATATATAATCGTTGCATGCCTTTAATATCAAGATAGCCCAGACATTTACCTCAACATGGTTATTTTTCTTTCAAACTGTATAGGTTAATTAACTGTTATCATAAAACGAGAATTACTGTTGTCGGCACAAGGGCAAATGCATTGCTTATATGATAATTTAAACCTGTGTTCTTACCATCAAATTGTGTTAGGAGAGAGAGTGGTAACACTTGTCAGTATAGTTAACGGTGTTCCGCAATTTAGCAGCCAGTGATACGTCACAGTTTGTATAAATACGGTGATCACACGTACTGTGCGCGAATGCACCCAAACCCAATATAGACTTGCATTTCACATGCTAGAGTGTCAAAAAAAAAAAAAAAAAATAAAATAAAATTGAAGGAATTTAAAGTTGTATCCAAATTTTTAAAACATATATGTTTATAGAACAAAAATCCACGACTGTCTCAATTTAAATTCAAAGTTTAATATTTACCATGTCTTTTACATTACGCAAAGAGCCCTAAATGGTAACGTACTAGTATATTCTAAAAACGTACGATAACGCATGTTCCGGGTCATTTAATTTAAATTTTCATACCACGTTCCGTTATATATTGTAGTGGTTAAGTCATGGTAAATTAGACATGACGTAAGGATGTTTTTATAACTATTCAGACTGTAACTGAAGGGGCTTTGCATCATGGAATATACTAGGTAACGTATGTTCCCTAGAAAAATTGTCAAAATTTCTTTTTGTTCAAGTTCTTGGTGCAAGAGAAAACAATGTATTGTGATTCCACGATAATTTGACATTTCTGATAATATTTGGAGCACAAGGGGAATAATAATTAATTTGATGCCTATTTTACTGTCGGTAGGGCGTACTTCCCCGTTTGTTTTAATATTCAGCGCCAAGCAAACTAAATTTGCTCAAAGACAATTAATTGCTCTATACAGAAGATTATTATATTTTTTACAACGATATACTTGTAGGAAATAAATCAAAGAACGAATCCAGTGATGATTGAATGTTCAAAGTGAGTAAAACGTTTCATAGTTGAACGTTTTGCATTTGTGACAATGAATGTTCCTTTTTGGGGATAGAAGATGATTTTTTAAAATTATTATTCATAGTTCCAGGAAAGTGAAACATTGATACTTTGATACAATTATTATTTTCATTATTATCAGTATTATTACATCTTCTCTGTAACTACATGGAAACAACAGTTAAAGAGAATAAATGCTTTTCTTTTCTTGAGAAGCAAGCGTTTTCACGTCGTCACCTGCGTCTGTCGTCGCCGTCGTCGCCGTGCACTTTCACCACCGATAACACAATAAGTGGAAAACCATTTTACCTTTTGACTTTAAACTTACAGAACTGATGAATATTCATAAAACGCAGGTCAAGTTAGAAAATCAGCATGATTGGACCATTCTGTCGAAAGTTATGCTGTGTTTTTTCTCTTTTTTTAGCATATATTCAGCACTAATAACACATTTCAAGGAAAACTGACAGGTCTATTGTCTTGAAACTCGCAGGGGTGATCAATATTACTAAAAACACAGGTCGAGTTCGAACATCAGCATGATCAGATCATTTTTAGTAAAGCTAAGCAGTTTTTCCTGTTTTTTAGTATTTATGCAACTCCGATAACACATTTCAAGGAAAACTGATTGGTCTGTTGTCTTTAAATTCACAGGAATGAACTATTAACTTACCTATTTGTATGGGTATGCTGATGACCAGAAACAGAGATGCCACAGTCCACTTGCTGCATCAAACTTGCACTATTATTTTGAGCTCAGTTGGTAGATCTACGAAGGATTGGCGAAACAATGGGCCCTCTCCCTGTCGGCCCACACCCAAGTCTTTTAAAAGAACATGCAAATCCGTTGAACTTAAAGTTCTCCAATGCAAACCTTTGACTAATGCCACCTTTTTAGTTCTTAGAAATATTGATTCTAGATACACTGCATTTCAGGTTTTTACGCATCTCTTCTATTACTCAAATCTTGAATGAAAAAGACAAAATTAAATAAAAAAATAATGTACACACACTGGACAATAGAAGTGTCACCCCCTGATTCAGAGTAATCAAAGTTATTGACCTGAAAAGGCGGAATATAAGCAATGTAAAAATATCGATACAGATGAAATGTTCATGCAGAACCGTTTCTTTTGTGAATTTTGATGTTAATAATATGATACCAGTATCATATCATTCCACAGTCATTTATCTCCCCCAAAGTACTGGTTCAGTAGAGGTGACACTACTAGTGTTCAGTGTGTGTAAGTTATACAAAAATATATGGTACAATGGCCATCGGCTGTCGCATTAAGGGTGTTGTTTTCTTCACTGTATTTAAATGATAAATCTTACTTACGCAAAAAACATCAATAAATCAAACCTGGGATGATGGATAATCCTACGTCATGACAGGACAGGACACTCTATAATAGTCAACGGTTACATTTCGGTCAATCGCCTGGAAGGTGTCTTTTATACACAATAAATAAATCCCCATGATGCATGTTTTTTTCGCCGAAAACAACAATGCATCAAACTTATGATGTTTCACACTTTTTGCCTGCCGTGGCATGACAGGACAGCTCCTCTTGTAAGCAACATTTCATTGATTAGTGATGGGGTGGCTTCGTTTAACTACAAGTCACTGAAATCATATTTATGCCTTCAATTAACAATTAATGCAGTAGATTACGCTGTTCGTTTGCATCGAAAATGTGTCTTGTTTAACTTGCAAAATGTCAACACAATTTGAGTAATTGTGTAAAAAAATTAGTGGACTTACTTTATTTAAATTAGAATAGAGATATTGTGGATGATTTCAGAAATGAAACCCATCTCTCCCGCTACACGATAAATGGTTATATGTCTCTGAATCCTTGCTAAACAATACGCCAGCATATGAATGACACAAAGTTACTTTAAATGATTATAGGCCTATCATAACATAATTATATATATATATTTTAGTAGGCAAGTTGTTTTTATCACCAGGAAATACAACGGACGCTAAAAAAGATTACTATCCATAAACTCGTTTGTGTTTTTTAACAATTCTTCGGTGATTTCAATGGTAAAATTAGGAAATCTTCCGTTAATCTTCTGAAAAAGGGTTAAATCATCATTAGCCCAACAGTTATGGATGACACGTAATTTGGTTATCATGAAACAATTGCTAAATATCCAGGATTTCACTTTGCTATATACTGCTGGTGCTGCTTCTACTACTACAACTACTACAACAATCTGTTATCCAATTTTGCACCAGCTAGAATGGAGAGAGAAAAAAGATCATGGAGGGTACACATTTTTTCTGCTCACAACTGCTTTCACTTTTTTCCAGTGAGTCGTAATCATTTTTCTTGTTTTATAATTTTCATTTTTCTTTGTTTGTATAGTTTTTTCACTCACTGGTTTTTTTGTTGTGAAAAATATTTTAAAAAATACTTCAAATATCTTTCTGATCGAAGGCGAGACACAAGCACAGTCTTGCGGGTTTATATGATTATTAACGTTTTTGTAAACTGCTGTAAGATATGGTTGGTGCGAACACCGCCCATCACGACGATTAACGGCCCAAAATAACTACCACAAATGTGACAATTCATTAAATATCATTACATCACATTTTAAGCGGCATAAAACGCGTCTTTTTGCGAAATATAATAATAATAATAATAATTTATTGAGCACAGGAATGTTTTTTCATTTAAAGGCTCTCGATCTACCTTATATTATACATATGGAAATATAGTAATAATAGTCAATAAATAAATAAAAAAATTACCTATATAATGTTATACAATATAATTTCTAATATTATACAAGTAAAATCATTTGTACATTTCTAGTTAATTACCTTTTTTCATAATTTTACTTACAAAATCCCCTACTGCATTTGCACTCTGTGCTAAGGGTGGATTAAGAATGATGTCAAACTGTTTGACCTTGTCTGATAGATATAATATACCAAGCCTACAACTTTGAAGAGAGTAAAGCGTTGAACTCAGGTTCATTCCTGTATATAATAATAAATTTTGACCACGCCTTCACTTAGTGGTTTTCCTTGTACAAGGAGAGTATTACACTGAACAAGGCTCTACAAAGCTAACAGCTGAAAAGTACCGCACTAAGGTGATTATTATAACATGGTTGCCAATTTTTTGGGTTGGAGAAAAAGTAACCCTTCACAAAAACTTAAACTTAAATGAAACTTTACCAAATTTATGAAAGTTCTGTGCATTCATTTAATTTTGTAAGTAGAGAAAGTTTACTACATATTTGGCATCCCTTCATGGCACAGCAAGGTATCTGCTCGAGGGTCTGGCACTTAGCCGGTCAGAGATAAAATCTCAGTCCTACGGACACTGGCCTTGTCTCCAGATACACATGTATCATACATCCATGTGGCGCCATGGCATCGGCATCCGCTCTATAAAAGTCGAGTGTTTGGACCTGTGGCTCAATGTTTCCCCAAATCTGCTTCGTGGTTACCGCTGATCACGAGATGATGGTGCCAGCTACACGCAGTGTTTGGACTGTGGCAGCTCTATTGCTGGTCATTGGCTTGTCTAGAAGTGAGTTTTTCATCAATATTCAAAGTTTCTTTTAAGGGATAATTTTCGAAAAAAAAATCTCAACAATTTCTAATAGTTCCAATAAAGTGATCAGCCATTTAAAAAAAAACACGTCTTCTTTCAGAAGGAAATGTGAACATTAGGTTCTTTTATTTGAGCTATTTAATAGTGTTTTTAAAAAATCTGAATTGGAAAAGATACATGTAGGTAGCTGTGTACGAAATGTGTAGGTTAACATTCAAAAATGACTTTTGAGTAGTTTTTTAACTACATGTTCTACGGAACGTCTCCAGCTCTTAACCCCTCAATCTCACATGTTATTCTTGTTAATATCTGAGAAATATTTGCTTTGTTTCAGCTGGCAAAGCACAAGTTAATTCATGTGGTGAAAATGAACAATGTTTATCACCCATAAACTTCCAACTTCCCAACTTATTTGGATGTTACATTCTTAGCTGGTTGATTTTCGGAGTGCCTTGCAACACCCAACCCGCTTGTGAGTGCGTTTGCCAGAACGGTTTTAGACAGGAAGCAGATGGCAGTTGCGTAGGTAAGCCGCTGCTATCATAAGATTGAAAATACAATTAAAACAAACGAATTTGACCAGTACCCGATCTCTTAAACATCTAGTACAATGCGTGCTTGTATTTTATACTAGTGGGAAATGGGCAAAAGGAGGCAAACGGTAAGCCAAGTGGTGCATCCTTCTATACCTTGAAATTATTTCACCAGATTTTTGTAAGAGAGTTCAATGCGACTGCAACCGAAATGTGAGTGTAATAGGGACAATTCTAAATCAAGTTCATGAGTTTGTAATTAGTTTATTTTTTCTTGTAGACATCGACGAATGTGCATTAGTCCATTCATCAGTTTGCGTAGGACTCATTTGCGAGAACAACATAGGAAGCTACGATTGTACCAGTGACTCAGACGAGTGCTCTTTGGGTACTGACAACTGTGCAGAAAACGCCACATGTACAGATACAGTTGGCAGTTTCACCTGTTCTTGTTTGCCTGGCTTCAGTGGTAATGGCACAGTGTGTAATAATTTGGACGAGTGTTCTTTGGGTACAGACAACTGTGCAGAAAATGCCACATGTACAGACACTGTTGGCAGTTTCAGTTGTTCTTGTTTACCTGGCTTCACTGGTGATGTCACAACATGTAAGGATGTGGATGAGTGTTCTCTGGGTACTGACAACTGTGCCAAAAATGCTACTTGTATGAACACTGTTGGTAGTTATATTTGTTCTTGTTTACCTGGTTTCACAGGAGATAACATAATATGTGTTGATAGTAGAAGTAAGTATAGCTTTAATGATTCGTAATTTTAAGCCAATGAAAACGAAGAGTAGTAAAAAGCATTGTTAAAAAACTTTTTATATGTAATATTTCATTTGCCATATGTCATATAAGGTGGTACATTTTGCAAACATTCTCACAGTGCTTAAACATTTGTTTATTTTTAATCATATATTTCATTCGTGTTTATTTAATTAATGAACATATGAGCCAAATAATAATTTTAGCGTGATTATCGTAAATAAAAAAATTTGCCTATTCTAATAACCTTAAGCTATTAATTTACGCTGTACCTTGTTATCAGCTATGGTTTTTTCATGCGTTTTCTTTGTTTTTCTAGCTTGCCCAGGAGGTCCACCTGGAAGCGAATTCTGGGTAAAATCAAGAGATGGCACCAAATGTTTCCAGTTCTTTAGTGACCAATTAGATTATGTCAGTGCCAAGGCGCAGTGTATTACAAATGTCACAGGAAGCACACTGGCTATCATATTGAGCGAATCTCAAAATTCTGACGTAGAGGCCCTCATTCCAAATATGTAGGTTTTTAATGTCTTTTAGTAACATCCTCAGGCATTACAGAGAGAGAGAGAGAGAGAGAGAGAGAGAGAGAGAGAGAGAGATAAAGGCGTGATGAACAGGGTGACATGAATGTTTTACCTGTATTAAAATTACACTTGCCTTGAATCACAAAAAATAAATAAATAAATAAATAAATAAATAAATAAATAAATAAATAAATAAATAACAAGAGTTAATGTACCTGGTGTTGTTTATGAGTATTAATTTATGAGTATTTATTAGTGTATTGCTGTCATAATATTTTAACGTCGCAACTGCAAGTACAATACTAGATAATTATTCCTGGCCTGTATTAGATCTAGTTCACTTTTTCAGAACTACTTCTGTCAAAACTTGGATTGGATTGGAACAGTCGACCCCTGGTACTTGGGCGTGGTTGGACGGCTCCTCAACTGCAGGGTACGTTAATTGGAATGGTAACAGCGGCGGGACGGCACCCTCGAATGCTGATAAAGCTTGCGGTGTTATAAAACACAAAAGCAGTTTAAAGTGGAAGGGACGAACATGTAGCGAAACAGGGCAGTATATTTGTGAAGTGACTCTAAACTAAACTGTCATGGCATTGTTTAGTTGTACTTTATGTGGAAACATTTAAAATCAATCTGAACCTGAATTTTTTGTTTCCGATATATTCGTTGTTAGCCTGATGAAGGATATACATAAATTTATAGATGTAAAAAAGTACATGTAAGAATTATTATATTATGTTATACAACTTAAAAGAAATAATCATATTTAATGGATGTAAGAGTTAAATGTAAAAATAACAGAGTTCACTATCAGATATCGGACTGAACAGTTTATAACGAAAACTTATACCAGTACGAGTGAAGTTATATTGTTTTCACAAATATTTCTGTAATGTATGCGCTTTAACATTCTGCATTTACCTACTTATCAGCTGAGCATCCAGTGATTGCACAATAAGTGAATACACTTCACTTTATAATGAAACATTAGTTATATCTAGTTAAAATGTTTACTGAAATGAACATGTTGTTTTGACAATAATGGTCAATAAATAATTTAAGCCATGTATGTGACACATGTTAGTCTCTTAACTTTGCATATGGATGACATTTCTTTTTTCATCTATTTTCTTTCTTAATTATTCCATTGCACTGGCCTGTCAGAAGTGCAGGTGGCCCCTTCCCTTCTTTTTACCACCTCCTCGCGTAAGGGATAATTAACAAAGAAAACCTAATTTTCTGAAGAACTATTGCTTGTAAAGTTACTCTTTGAAAAAAAAATGCAGTAGCTTTTTTTGCAAACTGTGTCTTGACATCCCTTGCAAATACTGTCCTGATGGTTCTCGGGTCAAATCATATCAGATCAGGTCATAAGGAAGCGCTGTTACATCACCTGAAGTAGGCGGCCCAAAATCGTACAATTTAACAAAGATGAAGCGATGATGTCATGCACATTTTAATGTGTTAAAACACTATAGGCCTAAATGTTAATTATTTACACTGCAATATTTACGTTTTAATGAAAAAAGAATAGAATATGTACAAATATGTATAGTTTGATGTAAAGTTTATCCAGAGAAACGTAAATCGATCTTAATTGAAAGATTGTTTTATTTAATACCGTGCTGTGATCTTTCCACGACCACTGCCAAGGCCAAGGGGGGGGGGGGGGGGGGGGTTAAATACTCTCTTGTTTTCTCATACCAGTACCCTGTATTTCCGTACACAGTGAACAAGGAACTTTTGGTAATTGCAAACACAGTAAAGACACGGCGAATTTCATTTTATACTTTTATGTATATATATGACAATGAATTAATATTGTAATGAAATTATGTTAATTAAAACTTTAAAGCCTATCTTATCCTTATTACCTGTGATATATATATGATATTATCAAGTGTATATTTTAAGAAATCCAAATTGCCTGAAATATTCAAATTAACCTTTGATACAATGAACTTATACAGATACTGTATAAGAATTTGAAAAAAATTGATATTCTAATAATGAAGTGGTATTTACTATGCAATAATTAACCATTCTCTTCTTCTCTCTATTATATATATTTTGACTCGACTCCAATTCGCGCACTACTTGCTTAACATTTGTCATTCTGTGACAATAAAAAAATAAATGACAGTCATTTTCATGACAAAGCCTGAGCAAATCTTGACAATTAACAGTATGGAGGCTTCACGATACTGATGCTTGGCAACCTCAAGAGTTAGGCCCGTATTCCAAGATGTTCCTTAAAATAGGCCTAAGGTCAACTTTTATAAAGGCTTCCTTTGATGAGGTGTCCCTTGGTAAAGGAAGGCATAACGATATGGGCCCGTATTCCAAGATGTTCCTTAAAATAGGCCTAAGGTCAACTTTTATAAAGGCTTCCTTTGATNGACGGATTTACTTTTTACAACATAAAATCAATAGAACATTTCTAATATAAATTTTCAAAAAGACACCAGAGATCTAATGAAATAAAATCAACCAGACGGTCTTTGTCAATTTCACCAACTTGTTTATTTCAAACAGCGCACTTTTCGCACATGCGCAGTTGTTTGAAGCCTGTGCTCACTAGGGCCCGTATTCCAAGATGTTCCTTAAAATAGGCCTAAGGTCAACTTTTATAAAGGCTTCCTTTGATGAGGTGTTCCTTGGTAAAGGAAGGCCTAACGAAATGGTATGCTAAGACCACACTTTAGCCTCTCCTTTGATAAGGAATTACTTTGACAAAAGTCAGTCTTTAGGTAAGGGGCACTGACATAAAGGAGCTCCTCATTGGTTAGAGTAGGCCTTTGTGACACCCTCCTTGGTAAAAACGCCGCAGTAATGTTGTATAATTGGGGTCAACTGATCAACTTCAGTCATGCAATAGTGCATATGGACATTATCCCTTTTCTGATATCGAAAAGCAGCTACTGATGCAACTAGTCACAGAGAAAAGCCTATCCTCGAGCAAATGTATAACTTCCGCCAAGGAGGTTGTTTTCACCCCTGTTTGTTTGTCTGTCTTTTTGTTACCTCCACCAAGGATGTTGTTTTCATCCCTGTTGGTTTGTCTGTCTGTCTGTCTGTTTGTCATCAACATAAATCAAAAAGTTACAGGCCGATTTTGATGAAATTTTCAGGGTAGGTCAGAAATGGATTATATTAGAAGTGGTTAGTTTTTGGTGGTGACCAAGATCAATAATCAATCAATAATCAAAAAGAACTCAAAAAGTTATTGGCCGATTGTGATAGAATTTTCAGGAACTGTCACAAGTGGGCCAAGGAACAGATGATTAGTTTTTGGTGGTGATCCGGATAAATAATCTATCAATAATCAAATATAAAAAAACTAAATCATTATAGAATGAAAATTGGGTGGAGACTTTGCTGCCTTGGCGGAGGTCTCCGCTCTCGGAGTGCTTTTTCTAGTTGAATTTAATGTTTTTGAATTTAGGTAGGCATGTTGGTTTACATAGTCCTCCATGGAGCTGATTTTCACAAGAGAACTGTACACGATGGCTGCTTAAGGAAGACTAAAAGTTACTCCAGACCAACCTTACATTTTAAGGAATCCTCAGCCGAAAATAAAGGAAATCTTTAAGCAAAGGCAGATTCTAGAAATGACCGATTCCTTTGCTAAGGATGATTGTTAAGTGATTCCTTTCAAGTGAGATAAAGAAAGGTCTTGGAATACAAATTTCGCATAAGGTCGACTTTAAGTCTGCCTTAACGCTAAAGGGAGATTCTGGAATACGGGCCTAGAAGTCAGGCCAATATTTGTAAGTATTCAGTGTCCAAGATAGGAATTTCTTTGAAGATTTGACAGTTCTTGGTTTTGCAACTGTATATTTTTGAGTTCGACGGTGACTATATGGCATGATTTTATTTGTCTCAGATCTGGATAAAAGTCGGTGTATTTTGTGATCTATGGACATATTGTGGAGTAATGCTTTCGATTGCTCATCCCTTCTACCGGCAACTGTTACACTTTATGAAATGTTGCATTCCCCATTAAACGTGTGGGTATATTTTTTAACCTCACAAGGAAATGTCACTGCTTTTTTTCTGAGCAAAATCGTTAAGTTTGTGCCAAATAATTACCATAGGCCTAATGTTTGGCAAAAATAGGTTCCAAAAATTAAGATTTCCTCAAAATAGGAGCCTACGGTCAACTGATCATTTTAATCTGGGGAAGATTTAGTTGAATGGCACAAAAAGTCACTATATACTCTTATATTCGTTTATCATACTATGGAATTAATATCATGGATTCAAATACGATAGGGGTGATCTCCTGAAAATAAGTTCAGGCTACAGATTAGTTTGGAAAAGGGTGGCTGTTAACTCCTCCTATCCATAGAAGTACGAACAGGTAAGCCCCTTGATGGCCCTTCGTTTATTACAGCAATGACGACTGATTTACGTTATTTAGTAGATTTTATACAAACGCACAATAAAACATCTGTAGAAAGATTACTGATACCACCAAATCTGTTACATATTCCTTATTTATTCAAATTAAATATAATATTTATTGTTGTTAAAATACTTGGATTTTACAATAACATACATAGCTAAAACGTTTATGGAGAATAAACTTTATAAGATAGTTATTTAAAATTGTTAAGAGGAAATAAAACATATTATATAAGAGGCATCGGAAAGATCAATTTATTCTCGGATTGTTTATTGATTTTACACTTTTAGACTCTATGCAGCTTTCTTTTCTTCTAACACTGAGCAGTGTGACTGCCATAGTTACATTTGTGAATGATGTCACGCACAAATGCAGATCACAACACAAGTGACTAGCGCTGAGAGAAACTTCGCGGCCATCAGACATGCAAGCTTTTCTTTCACGATACTAAATAGACATATATATATCAGAAGGTATATCCGGCATCATCAAGTACCTGCTTCATAAAGCATTGGTGAGCAATCTTCTCAACATCACTTGGTCTTATGTAGCCCTATACAAATCTGTACATACATTTTCCGCTCCACAGATTATTATTATTATTATTATTTACTATTATTATTATAAAACCGCACCTTCCTTGCAAATGATCTACCGTGCGTTTCAAGGAATAAATGTCCGACTATTAAGTTATATATATGTCATTCTTGTATCTTAAAAGCAAATAAATAAACATATAGAAACGAAATGGAAAGAGAAACGATTTTTTTTTATTTTTTGGAATGTCTTGTGCACAAGCTATTCTGATGAACACAAATTATCACAAGATTAAATATACTGTTTGAAAATCGTTAAGATTTCATGGAATTATCTATATAACAGACAAAAGCTTATTATTTGGCTTTTATAACATGGACAGGTTAGACTAAAGCGATCCTCTATGGCGATCCTCAAGGACAAGTGTCTTGACAGATAAAGTGGTGGTTGGAGGCACAGTCGACAAACTGCAGATGGATGTTGTTCTGGGTATAACGGACGGCGATGCAGTCTCCAGCTGTCGGCGGTACGAAGGGCGTGGCTCGTGCAAAGTCGTCGATACTCACGGTGGACGCGGTGCCGCCACAAACACCTAATAGACAGAGAATGGGATAAATACGTGGTAACTTATGTACCATAACTTCATCTTAATCGTATCATTAATAGCGATGTTTTTGTATAAAAACAGGTGCAACAGAATCATTTATTTAATTGGACGACTATAACCAATTTATTGAAAGTAGACTAAAATTTGTTCTAAAAGCCAACACCAGTTTTAGAATTAAGTTCTTTGTAAAATACACCCAACTCGTTAAAAAACGATTCTTTTTCATCTTACCAGGACACCACCAGTTGATGACTAGGGTGGGGTCGTTAAAACTGGTCACTTTGCCACAGGTGAACATCGTGACGTCTTGAGCACCTGGAAGACAACAAAAAACCGTTTAGTCATACACTGTAAGAGGCAATCTGTAAATAATGTTTCATTTGTTTTGTTATAATGTCAATACACGGTTCAGTTACATATCAAAGTATCAATAGCAAAATTGTACCTGGAATAAATGTGAATATAATATTTTATCGGAACTGGTTCATTTGTAACATGTAAACCGTCGAGAAGTTTGTCATTGCTACTCACATCGTTCTACGTGTAGTAGTCTGTGACACAGGAAATGAAGCGATAACTCCTCTAAGTGGAAAACACGTCTATGAAAAATCTACAATTCAGGAGGCGATTTATACAATAATGCAAGGCAACTTTAATATAATTCCATTTGTTTATTATCCACTTAGTCTTGGATAAGTATGCGGGCGCCCCCCCCCCCCCCNTGTAAGACTGTAAACACTCCAGAATTTTAAAACTTAGTATGCAATTCAGAACCTAGGGACACTATGAACATACCCAATTGTCCAGCAAGGTAAGTCTCCAACGCACTCCAACAAGCTGCCGTCGTAAATTTCACCAAATGTCCCCCAAAAGACTGGCACATTCCCGCGGCCCCAGTGCTGGCAAAGGGCATCCCCACGTAGTAGCTGCACGGGCCGCCACACTCGGCCTGGGTATTGCACGCATGGTCAGTGAACGTGAACGGGCTCCTGCAGGGGCACGGCGGGGCTGTAGTTGTCGGTGGCGGAGTGGTCGGTGGCGGTGTTGTCGGCGGTGGAGTTGTCGGTGGCGGAGTTGTTGGCGGTGGAGTTGTTGGCGGTGGAGTTGTCGGCGGTGGAGTAGTCGGCGGCGGAGTAGTCGGCGGCGGAGTGGTCGGTGGCGGTGTTGTCGGCGGTGGAGTTGTCGGAGGTGGAGTTGTCGGCGGCGGAGTTGTTGGCGGTGGAGTTGTCGGTGGCGGTGTTGTTGGCGGTGGAGTCGTCGGTGGCGGTGTTGTTGGCGGCGGAGTTGTCGGTGGCGGTGTTGTCGGCGGTGGAGTCGTCGGCGGCGTGACTGACACTGAAATAGGAGCAGTAACCGTTGTAGGTACGGTTGTGGTGGTTTCTGTTGTTGGTATTGTTGTTGCTGTAGTTGTCTTCGTTTCTGTTGTAGGTAATGTTATTGCTGTAGTTGTCTTGGTTTCTGTTGTTAGTTCTGTTGCTGCAGTTTCAGTTGATGTTACTGTTGACATGGATTCTCTTGTTGGTTTCGTTGTTGGTGCAGTTGTCGAGGGTTGTGTTGTTGACACTGTTGTTGGTGAGGTAGAATTGTTGTCAATTACTGTGGGCGTGGCACTGAAGGGGGCTGTCACTGGAAGCGGTTCCGTTGTCAAACGCACTAAACGAACATATATAAGTATGAAATTCGCTATTCAAAGTTTAACAAATTTTATGGTTTTGTTATTAAAACACGTTGGTTCTGATACGATGTTAATGAGTGAGTGGCAGCAATGTCTATTTGCCGCCCAATGTCCTACGTTGGACAGGAGGTCCCAAGTAAGTAAGTAAGCAATGTTTATAGTGTAACCGTATTTGTTACATTTAAGTTCAAGATCGAACCGTATTTAAACACCCCGTCCTGATGGGCCGCCTTAATTTTGTGGGTAAGATTACTGGACATGTACGATCGGGTGTGACCACAACGTTTGACCATGAGTTTCACAGGGTTTTGAAAGGCCAGTATTTGAGAGAGTCCTCTATGATACTTGTCCAGTTTCCACTATTTTGTACAGGTGAATCCGGTCCAAGATTTTCACTCAATGACCACTTACTTAACGCTTTTTTTTTTGCCCCCGCTGATACAATTTTTTTTTTTTTTTTTTGGGGGGGGGGGGGTTAATCAACCCTTGCCAATGTAGTGAATTTATGTCTTAAATCTCCCAAAGTTTGTACTTCAGATTGCAGCTCGCACTATCCCATAACCAACATATATCCACGTCTAAATTCTGGCTAGCTCCCGTAGCTCAGCCGGTAGCTTTACGTGTGCGTCGGGCAAAAAGGTTTGACTACGTCATTTACGTATCAGTAAAGAAAACTTATACTCACAGCATACAGAGTTGTATGTGTTCCTTATAAACCTGCAAATACACTCTTGACAGGAACATCCTTGACACTCTGGAAATATCGAAAATACTCGAAAAATGTTCAAACATCCCATTGTCAAAGAACGCAGTAAGAAGATAGGGTTTGCCATATACACGAAAATTTTTCTCTATTTAGGTTTCAATTTTTCTGTCCCAAGAAGCAAAATGACCAGAGTTTGACAAACTTCTTACTCCCTTTGGGAAGCATTTCTCTAGAAACCGCGTTAAAATATATGCTTGCATGTTTGTTTTGATAAAATACATCCTTACGGTTCGTGCTCATATATCCTTGTGGTGGAGTGGATTGTCCTGAAAACAAAACATACAGATCGATAAGCTAGGAAGGTGCCTCTCTTTAGGTAAATATGTTTGCCCCTTTCAGGCTGTGAAGAAAACCGAAATGGAAATCGAACATTATGCTTCATGTATTGTGGTGTATATCTTGTCTCAAGTCTGTGCTTAATATTCTTTCTTACTTCATTAATTGTTCGTAATTTCCAACTAGGAACATATGACAAAGAGAAAACGTTTGATATGCAAACTTACAAAAATTCAATAAATATTTCAAATAAATGTGCATTGCTTGAAGTCACCAATCACTGTCATCACAGGGTAGGTCATCAATACAATGGAACTGATGGATACGGGTATCTCGTCCAAGTACTGGCATTGCCTTAGTATTCAATGATTTAAAATATATTTTCTTCGTCAAAAAAAAAAAAAAAAAAAAATGCCACCGTTTGTTCAGTACTTTCTACCGTTCGGTTTAGGGGTGTATAAGAGCTGACGTTGTCTTACCACATCGACTTCGCCATTCCCCCAGGAGAAAATCACAGTCGCAATTTCTGCAATCTGAAAGAGTATAATTTTCACAATGATGTGGGTGTACTACATGTTAGCATAATACTGTTACAAAGAAACATGTTATAATAATAATAATAATAATAATAATAATAATAATAATAATAATATTTTTTTGCTAAACATAAAGTGAACATACCTGAAGGTGGCGGTAGTGTTGTTGTCGTCTGAGTGCAACCTTGGATCCATGGCATCAGCGTGCAGATATTATTGCCCCAGGTAGACTGACGCTTGCGTCTGCCTATGCGAGCTGGAAGAACATACTTCGTGAATAGTCTTTAAATAATAGAGAAGAAGAACGGAGATGACCGCGATTTTAACTTTTGTCACCACATGCCAAGTGTTGACTTCCCCTTTTTACGTTCATACAAAATGTTCTCTCGTAAAATGGTTTTCAGTCCAAATATTCTCTATTTGAAAATATAATTAAATAAACGAAAAAGAAAGAAAAAGCGAAAATAAAAAAATAATAATAATAATAACAAGAGAAATAGAAATTCACTTCTGTACCTGTCATACAGTATGTGAACTGCACTGGTAACAATTAGACTACAGACATGTATCTACTTACGACATTGTTCTTGGCCAAACTGCTGTTTTACCAGGTAACATTTAGACTATAGACATGTATCTACTTACGACATTGTTCTTGGTGGAACTGCTGTTTTACCAGGTAACATTTAGACTATAGACATGTATCTACTTACGACATTGTTCTTGGTGGAACTGCTGTTTTACCAGGTAACATTTAGACTATAGACATGTATCTACTTACGACATTGTTCTTGGTGGAACTGCTGTTTTACTAGGTAACATTTAGACTATAGACATGTATCTACTTACGACATTGTTCTTGGTGGAACTGCTGTTTTACTAGGTAACATTTAGACTATAGACATGTATCTACTTACGACATTGTTCTTGGTGGAACTGCTGTTTTACTAGGTAACATTTAGACTATAGACATGTATCTACTTACGACATTGTTCTTGGTGGAACTGCTGTTTTACTAGGTAACATTTAGACTATAGACATGTATCTACTTACGACATTGTTCTTGGTGGAACTGCTGTTTTACTAGGTAACATTTAGACTATAGACATGTATCTACTTACGACATTGTTCTTGGTGGAACTGCTGTTTTACTAGGTAACATTTAGACTATAGACATGTATCTACTTACGACATTGTTCTTGGTGGAACTGCTGTTTTACTAGGTAACATTTAGACTATAGACATGTATCTACTTACGACATTGTTCTTGGTGGAACTGCTGTTTTACTAGGTAACATTTAGACTATAGACATGTATCTACTTACGACATTGTTCTTGGTGGAACTGCTGTTTTACTAGGTAACATTTAGACTATAGACATGTATCTACTTACGACATTGTTCTTGGTGGAACTGCTGTTTTACTAGGTAACATTTAGACTATAGACATGTATCTACTTACGACATTGTTCTTGGTGGAACTGCTGTTTTACTAGGTAACATTTAGACTATAGACATGTATCTACTTACGACATTGTTCTTGGTGGAACTGCTGTTTTACTAGGTAACATTTAGACTATAGACATGTATCTACTTACGACATTGTTCTTGGTGGAACTGCTGTTTTACCTGGTAACATTTAGACTATAGACATGTATCTACTTACGACATTGCTCTTGACCAAACTGCTGTTTTACCAGGTTACATTTGCACTGGCGACATGCACATCCAGGACACGCTGAAAAAAAAACACGGTAATTTATCAAGTGAAAAGATTTGTTATTTCCGAACATACCTGTGAGAATATAACGTTGGCTATGTTACTGATACTACACTGATACTGAAAAGAAATAAAACAAATGCCCGTACGATTTTATAATAAAATTTGGCATTTTATCATAAAATAACAAGACACCACATGTAGCACCCTTGTGGCATGTGTTCCTGTTCATAACACTACTGTTTTAATAGAATCAAAAACAAAGCCACGCTTCAAAGTCATTTTAGTACGGGGCAATATGGTTGAAAATGGAGCGTCTTGGTGAAGATAATAGTTGAAATAACTCACGGAGACTGGCTCCCTGTACAGCTGGTGGGTAGCCAGACCCTGGAAGCAGAACGGAAATACATTAAACAACAGGAATAATAATAATACATGTACATGATAAAGTTATCATGAAATTATCATCCTTATATCCGAAAAAGAGAGACTGAACGTATTAAATGATAACAATGATAATAATTTTGCAAACAAACTGCCAAGTAAAAATTGTCCTCAATTAAATGCCAAATAATGGAGACCATGTATGCCAGTCAAGTTTTGTAAATTTCACTATTTCTTATTTGGGTCAGCAGATTCTTGAAAACTGGTGTTGGAAAGGGATAATATACTAGTCTTACAGTTTTTTTTTTTTTTTTCGCAGACTGATTTTGTTATTTTGAANTACATTTGCACTGGCGACATGCACATCCAGGACACGCTGAAAAAAAAAACACGGTAATTAATCAAGTGAAAAGATTTGTTATTTCCGAACATACCTGTGAGAATATAACGTTGGCTATGTTACTGATACTACACTGATACTGAAAAGAAATTAAACAAATAAAATGCCCGTACGATTTTATAATAAAATTTGGCATTTTATCATACAATAACAAGACACCACATGTAGCACCCTTGTGGCATGTGTTCCTGTTCATAACACTACTGTTTTAATAGAATCAAAAACAAAGCCACGCTTCAAAGTCATTTTAGTACGGGGCAATATGGTTCAAAATGGAGCGTCTTGGTGAAGATAATAGTTGAAATAACTCACGGAGACTGGCTCCCTGTACAGCTGGTGGGTAGCCAGACCCTGGAAGCAGAACGGAAATACATTAAACAACAGGAATAATAATAATACATGTACATGATAAAGTTATCATGAAATTATCATCCTTATATCCGAAAAAGAGAGACTGAACGTATTAAATGATAACAATGATAATAATTTTGCAAACAAACTGCCAAGTAAAAATTGTCCTCAATTAAATGCCAAATAATGGAGACCATGTATGCCAGTCAAGTTTTGTAAATTTCACTGTTTCTTATTTGGGTCAGTAGATTCTTGAAAACTGGTGTTGGAAACGGATAATATACTAGTCTTACAGTTTTTTTTCGCAGACTGATTTTGTTATTTTGAAGTGATGGAGTAGGATTTCAGGAAAGCGAAGGAGAGGAGGCCAGTTGGCTTCAATCACGTGGCCTTGTTCACTCTCACCAATTCTTTATAGACTAATATCTCACAGTATTACTTCAGGGCGCAACTGTCGTGTTTCCAATCGATAAATGCAATATAAACTTTAAAAAGAACATTATTACCCACACACAAACACACGCGCGGAGAGAGAGAGAGAGAGAGAGCGAGCGAGCGAGCGAGCGGAGAAGAACTTGTGTCCTACATACCACATGCCTGCATGTTCCAAGTTCTATATCGCCAGTGCTCCAGAAGATACCCACAGATGCAACCTTCACAAGCTGGAAAGACAACAAAGGGTCTTTTCATAAACCTCCAAATAGCTCCGTCTCTAAACGGTAATTGCTTATCAAACAAAATGGATATATAATAGACCTATTCTCTAAATCAATGTTTTGTCAGCAATGCATGAAAATATTTATGTAAATTTTAATGTTGTTAATATTAGGCTTAGTTCATAATTTTTATGATTTAAGAAAACTAATAATTCTTGAACAAATTGAATGAGTGAGGCATATCATAAAATTGCAGGTAGTTACCGTACATGTATAATTATCAAATTGTTAATATCCATCGATATCAGGGATACATGTCTTTACTCTGCACTGACCATATCAAAAGTTTTACCTATACATATTTGCGTTGAATATTCCAGTTTAAACGTTAATGAGTCAATTTACCCTAACACACCCTTACACACCCTGACACGCTTCCCGAGTTCCCACCAGGGCTATTTCAGATACATTCCAGTTATATGAATAAAGAGATTTGAAGTTGCCATAGATTAATAAATACGTCACTGTCTTAAAGACAATAGAGCAAAACCTGCGCATTGTTGTCTCAGTTTTCGTGGGAGTCCTGTTTCACCCCATTTCCATAGATTTTTAGATCGATCTATCCCTGTGGGGAGTCTCACTAGATTACTGTCAGCTTGGCCGGCTTAAGCGTCTGTCTCGCCTACTAAAATTTGTAAGGGGGTAATTAGCTATGGTGTCCGCTCTGCTGACTGCAATTTAGCGTGAACCTCCAAGGAGTTAGGTCGATCTAAAACTTAATCTTTAGATCGATTTGAATCTCTGGGAAAGCACCCCTAGACAATTACCCTAGATTCTAGGCCACATCGGTATTGCTCTTTTACTGGTGATTTCAACAGATCTATTTACAGGCCTACATAAAAGTGACAATTATTAAAGTGATGTTGTTGAAACAATTTTAAAATCAACAGTTCTGCTCAGGTGAGGCAGAGGTCCAAAGGTTAGAGGAAACAGTCTTTTAAGACTGACCAAACAATGGCAGAATCGTCGCACCTGGCCGTCTCTGTTCGGTCGCCATTGCAGAACTGTCCCAAAGGGCATGTGACTTAAATCTACAGAGAGAAATCTTACTTGCATGAAATAGCACAGTAGAATTTCTCTGCCTACCTGTTGTCGTTTGTTGTCAGTTTTTTTATCGTCTAAAATATCTTGAAAATTATGAACTTACTTGAGCTTGGTGCGGTTGTTGTAGTTGGTGTTTCAGTTGTTGTTTGGCATAACCAGGGATAGCGCTGACACCAAGATGGAACAGTGGAGGCTACGGTTGTTTGGCACCACCAGGGGTACATCTCGCACCATGAAAGCTGGCCCCTTGTTGTGGTCGGTGCTGCTGTTGTTGTTGTTGTTGTTGTTGTTGTTGTTGCTGCTCCTTGACACCACTGTGGATACACCTGACACCACCATAAGTCTGACTGAGCTATCGCCTGGACCGACAGCAGCAGTAATATTGTACACGAAATCCTTAAAGAAATAAAATTAAAGTCTTATTATTTAATAGGGCCCTCTTGTTGAGTCGGAAGCATTTATTACAGTCCTTACTGCATGGCTCTCGGCGCACTGTGTATGCCCTTTCATAAGACATTTAGCACATACTGTACGGCTTTCCAGTCACCTTTAGCAGGGTAGACGTTTTCATATAAATATAGAAAAGAGAAGCGTCTTCAACCTTCCAATTTTGTCGACCATCAGTTACGTTTTTTAGTCATGTATTTGTCACCTGTTGTGAAGTTTCTGGTCATATTATGAAATCATGTTATCACGTGAATGGAAGCTGGGGAAAGAGAAAGCACGACGCTGCTGGCGGGAATGTGATTGCTGCCTGAGTTTAAAACAATATCAATTTTAAAAAAATGGAAACCATTTCCTTGTTTTCCTTTGTGTGGCAAAGGGTTAGGTGTGGCATAAAGTCTACAACTGAACGTTCAACGCTGTTTGGGACCAATACATTAAGGTCGCAATAAAAATAAGGAAATAATTAATCAATGGTAATAAAGGTTGTTAGTGGTAAATTAAATGTTATACTGCATTAATGAATTGGCTTATACCTCGCTTTAAGGCTTCTGTTTTCTGAACACGACATACATAAAAACGAGATAACTTATGTGAGCACAAAGAAAGGTACTTTTGGATTCCGCAACAGTTAAAGGAGACTGGCAAACATTTATAATTGTTACTCGTAAGTTTGCGTCCTTCTCAAGACCTGTATTGTTAATTAAAGACCAAAAACCTGAAATCTATAACATGTGGAAGAGTTTGAAGTTTAAATTTATCAACAGGTCACCACAAGTCACGGGAGTCGCTGTAGGTATCTGAAGTCACATTGGTAATGTCCATTAATAGGCACCCGGTTATATAGGCGTAACGTTTAATGGGTTAAACGTGAACAGATTACACCGCACTTTAGGTTACTTAGGGCATTTAAACAAGAAGGGGTGCATAATTTGATACTAAAATGAAATAAGGAAGTGCAATAAGTTTAGAAAAAACTGGCCAGAAGGAGAGTTAGAGTAGAAAACAATTTTATCGATAGGCAACGGTGCCCTTGATATAATTACAACATATATAAATACAGCAGCATAATTCAATGCATGAGATCGCTTTAAGCTATTCTTTTCAATTATAAAGTAATGAAGAAAAGAGACTACAATTTGTAAAACAACTCCTATACATTACCAAGATGACTTAATTTGTTGATAAAAATTATATTTTAAAACTGCAGTTTTACAAAATTTAACCCCGTGGAAGTACTGTATATAGAATATTATACTCTTTTAGCTAATCTACGACTCATAGTACACTACTATATGGTCTTAAGCGTCTCCATTTGCAATTTAACTTCTATACTTGAAAATGCTCAATGTACCCATGGATCACTTGTTTAATTATTACTTTTCTGTCGCTTATAAACACACAATAGCGTGGCATTTTTTACTCTAATCAAGAAACCCCATAAAAGAGTCCTAATTAACAGTTACTAAATCAACTCACTACAAACCCCTTCAAGAAACGGCTTACTTACATTGTGTTGGCCGTGGCAGTTACCTTTATTAAGAACTTTGCGTGGATGGTTGCATCCTTATATAAAGTCAGCTTAAGCCAGTCGGAACTAAGCACCATTAATGAGCAATAAATATGTTAAGGTCTTAAAGACGACCTAGAAACGTTTTAACGTTTTTGACTTGACATTTTAATCGATGCAAAATATTTAGTGCGTTCCCGCAAATTTCAAATACCTACTGTACGTTTGCTTAAGGTGAATTTCCTTAAAGGTGACGAAATATTGGAGAAAACTCTTCATGATAGTGAGCGTCTTTCTTCTATCTTTTTTAATTATAACAAAATGCAACCTCCGCAAAAAAAAAAGAATAATAATAAATAAAATAAACATATTCATAGAGTAACGGTAAAATGAATAGGTTTGCAGTAGCTTTTCAGACAAAACCTACACCTGAAGTTTTACATCAAGTCTAATAGCCTAGAACATGTTATTGTACTGTATTTAGACAGACTCTTACTATGTTTCAGACATAAATCATGTAATTCTAACATTTGACGTAAAAAAAAATTCAGGTTGTTCAAGATAATATTAAGATTTTGATGGTTGTTGATGCTCTCCACGTCTGTTACAATAAACATTACTTTATATCCTATTTCAATGATTCATTTTACTGTTGTTATTTTCAGTATTTATTTTTACTCATTCATTCTGGCAACAGATGACTATAAGTATTTTATGATTAATGTAACATTGATACGTGGGTGTTTAGTTGTTTCAGATCTAAATTACACAAACACAATAAAAACCTTTTGGCACCAGTCACCAAATTGCATTTTAATATTATCATTTCAGGCGCATGTGTAGTCTATAGAAATTGCCGCTGTTACTTATTTGTCATGACCCTTTGCGAATTGAAACTTGTCAGTGCAACGAAATGTGAAAAAATTACCAGAGAGCAGAAAATAAGTTTTTAAGAGCACTTCCTTAATTATTAACCACACTATTAAAAGGGGTTCTAAGCTTGGTCTCATGTAGTACATTCTCTGCGATTGGAATAACACAAAATCAGTTGATGATCGGAAAAGAAATATTGGAGTTGGTCGAGAAGAATAGAGGAAATATGGTTCTTTTTAGATATTTAAAGTACTTGACCTTCAAAGGCTCATCAGCAGTGTTCTGTTGGTGTGACAGAGTACGGTAGTATGCCCTTTACAAGAAAGTGGTCATCAGCAGTGTTCTGTTGGTGTGACAGAGTACGGTAGTATGCCCTTTACAAGAAAGTGGTCATCAGCAGTGTTCTGTTGGTGTGACAAAGTATGGTAGTATTTCTTTTACAAGAAAGTGGTCATCAGCAGTGTTCTGTTGGTGTGACAAAGTATGGTAGTATGTCTTTTACAAGAAAGTGGTCATCAGCAGTGTTCTGTTGGTGTGACAGAGTACGGTAGTATGTCTTTTACAAGAAAGTGGTCATCAGCAGTGTTCTGTTGGTGTGACAGAGTATGGTAGTATGCCCTTTACAAGAAAGTGCTTTTCAGGTGAAGACACCTACATGTTTGTCGGATGATACAAGACATACCATTTCACTGATTCTAGGACAATCCCCCCCCCCGGACCCCCCCCCCCCCCGACGATCCCCCCGACGAATATACATTTACATACAAATATAAAGTAAAGAGTGTAAAGCTCAAAATATTTCATCTAATTTATTTATATTTTAGTGTGAAAATACAACTTCATTATTCAACAAATTCCTTTTTCACTGAATACAAGTCGAGAAAGTAATAATAAATATATAATGAAAGTATAACCACCTATTCTCCAGGTAAAGGTGGGGTAAACAAATTTTACGAATATTTTAGTATGATGAGTAGTGGGTAGGTGGGTAGCAGTCTAGAAATTAAAAGTGACAGATAATCAAAGGGATACCTGGATGAAAACATTTGAACTTTATACCCTGTACTTTATATTTGTATATATTCTTTGGGGAGGGGGGGGGTGCGTCCGGGGGGGGGGGGGGAATTGTCCTGATACCATTTCATTACATCTGTTCAACGTTGTGCCATATCGCCTGATACCCCCTAGTGTGTCCTTGAAGCTTTGTTACACCAGCTACCAGCCATTAACACCAATACTTATAGTTCTACCCATCAAACACGACACGTTCGGATCACGTGGCCATCACGTCGCTACCACAATATAACGTCATAGCGACGGATTAAGCACGTGATACCAACGTGACGTGTTTGCTGGGTGCTGCTGTCAGAAACACCTGCAGATAGCAATAGACAGGGAAAAAACACACAGGCATAAACGCATCCTCTTCAGTGCATATATATTTCCTTCCCTTAATTTTCTTTCAGTGGTTTCTTTTTTATTCCTTGGCAATTTTTGATATATTTTTTATCATAAATGATACATTGCCGCACCATGTAATACTACTGACAGACTGTATACATTGAGTTCGTTGGGTTAGAAGCGTGGTAAAAACCCTCTCATATACCAAAGTGAGCACAGCCCTTCACAATGACATCACCGCAATACCCTGTTTTACATTCAGAGTATATTTTGGCATGGGATATACTACTATATTTTGCTCTAAAGGACTTATTTTACTTGGTATATGCATGTACACAAATTGGTGTTAGACTATGACTTCAGCATGATTCTAAAGAAATATTTTTTTCTAAAACTACTGTAGGTGGCACTTGAAAAAATCACCTAAAACATAGATCTGTAACTGTGCATGTGGACCCATGTGTAAATATTTTTTACTAGAAACAGAGTATATATATCATCAATAAAGTTACCGTGTACACTACCCTTGATTATCTTTCCTTGCGTGCAAGTCAATGAAGAGAAAGATATTGCAGATAATTGTAACAAGTTGCTCATTTTATGTGTCTGTTAATTCGTGTAACGATTGAGAGAGATGAATTAGCAGGAGTTCTACTTTCACTTTTTTGCTGTATTTTCTGATTGCTTATAATTCTATTGCTAAAGCCGAGAATGATTGGAAAACGAGCAAAACAAAATGAGACAAGACCGATCTATTTTCCATCCATCTTCTCTACATATCTTACTTTTATAGTACACTTTTATATGGAGCTGTTTCTATGATAATGCTAGGGTGTCAATGGAGAGAAACCGAAAACCTGGATATGCCGGTGCATTTATTTGACTAGTTTATATTCAGTTTAAATTACAACGGAATGACAGCTAATTTAACCTATCATCAGAAAGTACATAGTTGTCATAAATGGGATATTATTTAGTGCATAGTTGTTGATTATTCGATTAATGTGGGTCAGAAAAATGACAAGTCATAATTCAATTTTTTGCCCGAAACCACAATACAGGGTATTTTGCCATTTAATGGTTGGCATATTGGGTCAAATTGTCAGTAATTGCAGCTTTTCCCCATTAAAATATGACTGTAGTTATCTTTTGGCTGTAATGTTTTCCGCCACTTTGGAGACTCAATTTCCTTTATTTTATTTCGTGCTTGTCAGTATAAATTGATTAATCGTCGTAGGTTGGCAAAACTTCGTATAAGAGGCCAAGAAAGCAGTCCGTTCCCGCCAGTGGAACTCTGCTGTTGAACAAACCGTTACTCAATCCACGATGAAGCTATTGGTTGCCGTTGTGTTACTGTTGGTACTCGGAGGGGCGATGTCGTCTTCGTGGAACTGCTATAACTGCTCCCCTAGGGATTGTAAATGCGACAATTGGTGTCCTCCAGGCTATGATAAAAACAACCCAGACGCCAATTATAGAAAGAACCTATACTGCCTAACTTCTTGCAGTTGCAAACCAGGCAGCGAGAGAAAAAAAATGCTAGCGATTGAGCCCAAGCCATAAATGGTAAAGTATTTTACTTTTATTGAAAACCACATTCAGTGGCGACCAGATTGAGATCTCTGGCGATATTCCCCGGTGATTCCCGATGTTGAAATTATAATTAGACTTTCAATTTTCACATATACATTTTACATTACGTTGAATCTTCAGATGATCAATTTTTCATGACGTCTGTACGGAAAATGGTATTGATTTGAATTCCGCCTTTGCTTTTTATCTGGGAATAATGGAATTTAAAACTGCGGGTCATTTCATCTTAGGGATGATGCAGGTCTGAAGAACGTATTTGAGACCAGTGGTCTCACTAGGTGTCTATCATGTAAAGGTACATTGTACTGGACCCAGGTCACTTCTTGAACGGGTTGCCACTGAATGTTTTGTTATTTTAGACCAGTGGTCTCACTAGGTGTCTATCATGTAAAGGTACATTGTACTGGACCCAGGTCACTTCTTGAACGGGTTGCCACTGAATGTTTTCGCTTTTTAGCAATTGTAATTTTCATGCTAGCACTGTGCCATACTTTGTTACTGCACAGATTAAAAGAATAGACTTGTATTCTTAAGTTGGTTTTATGGGTTAAAAATGGATGCATATGCAACGACTAATTTCAGTATATGTGTTTGTCGATGCGCCACCGTTAAAAAAGAAAATGCAAATCTAAGGCGACAAATATTAATGGATCGACTCTATATAGTTTTCACTGAGACAGGAATATATATTAAAACATTTATTTGTATAAGATGAAGAAATTATTATCACTATTATTATTATTATGCATGCTTCTTGTTTCTTACCATTGATTTATCTTTATTTCAGTAATCGAATAACACTGACCAATTGACCCGGATGTGACTTTTGTCAGCTGAATGAAATCGGTTGTTGGAATTTGTTCAAATGAAACCAATTTTGTGCATTGGTTTGCAGAAATAAATGTCTCTGCATAAATCATTCAGTTTTATGTTTTTCATTTTTAATATCGAATCACCTGTAAGAGGGGGATGCTTTTTTATGAAACCAAGCTCAAGTACAGTTAATTTTGTTCTCTAGCTCCTGACTACTTAAATCAAATTCATTGTTGAAGGCAAGTGATCAAAATGTTTATCTCTTTGAACTGTTTTGAACTATTTTATGATTGTAGCACTTACTTGTATTAGATAGACAAAACAGTAATCAAATAAGCCAAACATCTCTGGGTAAACTTAATTAATTTACCGTTCTATTTCTAATTCCATATATTATATAACTTTTAAATATTAAACACCTCATGCTAGCCCAGCCATCATCTGCTAGTACATAAACAGCATGTCGTTAATAGTATAACCTCGCCCGCGTTTAAACACGTGCCTGTACAAATCTATATACAATAATAGAGATTAAAATCTTTCAGCTGGTGCGATTTGAACAACGTACGTAATAACCGTCAACCAATATGAATATGAACTGTAAAAAGAGAGTAGCACAATAGCTGATGAACATGTTGTTTATTATACCCAAGGTAATCATTTTACCCCAATGAACAACTCGATTAACTAGGTTAGGCGGGCACGGTCACATCTGAGCCCTACACAGTTAACCTGCCATGGAATATTTTCCCCATGAAAAAGAGAGTTAAACGCAAGAGAAACACACTTTTAGCAGGGGCAACCCTTAGAAATTGCGCGAAGAGGATTCCCCATGTTTTCTTGTGGTTATGAATAACTGGAAAGATTTGGGTTATTCCTCCTACTCTCCCCTTCTTTGTCTCTACGTCCCTGTGAGTGAAGACAAACACAAGGATAAATGCAATGTTTCAGCTACCACATTAGGACAGTTTAATCATCACCAAGCACATCTGCTGCAATTCAATCCCCCAAATAGTGCGGTTTAACTCCCTCCAACAGGACCGCATTTATATTCAAACATAAATAAATGAGTGAGCTAAACATTTCATATTCCTTTCTTTTTTAATGTAAGAAAAGTGTGTTGAGTGTGAAAGAGGAACTGGGTATATACATGTGTTTGTGTATGTTTGTTTATGATCATATTATGAGAACGAAGTGTTAGNTCTTTGATGAAGTGTTCCTTGGTAAAGCAAGGCCTAAAGATATGGGCCCGTATTCCAAGATGTTTCTTTAAAATAGGCCTAAGGTCAACTTTTATAAAGGCTTCCTTTGACGAGGTGTTCCATGATAAAGGAAGACCTAAAAATGGTATTCTAAGACCACTTTTTAGCCTCTCCTTTGATAAGGAATTACTTTGACAAAAGTCGGCCTTTAGGTAAGGGGCACTGACATAAAGGAGCTCCTCATTGGTTAAAGTAGGCCTTTGTGACACCGTCCTCGTTATAAACGCCTCAGTAATGTTGTATAATTGGGGTCAACAGGTCAACTTCAATCATGCAACAGTGCATATGGACATTATCACTGCATGTGGATGTTTTGATCTAAGCCAAATTTATTAATTTGTTAATTTATTCATTTATTATTAATAAATTAATTAATATAATTTAAAAAAAATGGTAGTTGATCCAACTTCGAGAAACGGAACCTTGCAAAGAAATCATCATCGGTGAAGTCGTTTTCATTGAATTTAGGTAGGCGTGTTCTCATGCGTCTTGCATTCCTGTTGACATCATCAAGACGCACTAATTGGTTTACATAGTCCCTCATGGAGCTGATTTTCACAAGAGAACTGTACAGGATGGCTGTTAAGGACGACGAAAAGTTACTTCAGACCAACTTTACATTTTAAGGACTCCTCAGCCGAAATATCAATTGTATCCTACGTACTGTATGCCTAAAACAAAGGTTTTTTTACCGTTCATTTTCAAAAATTAGAAAAAAAACTGTAAATTCGTCACTCCATTTTCATTATATATGAAATTTGACCACAAATATTGATGTAATCCCCACAGAATTCTTTTCCTGGCAAATTTTCAAAATGTAACGAATGTTGGGAGCATTATCCATCAATCTTTGGTTAAAATACGTATATACAATTATTCAAAAAAACAATGTTTCCAAACTTTAGTCGAGTGTATATGGTTTTTGCAGGCAAGTATTCCTGTGAGAAAAAGATAGAAGCTTACGGCGTAAAATTCCCCCACAAGAACAGGTGACTGCTAGTAAAACCGACCGTAGCTATGTAAGCCTTGACGCATCTTCTCTCATCCTAGTCCTTAAAGAGAGGATTTAAATAATTATAAACACGAGTTGTAGGGTTATGTCACAATATGTGGTCCAATGGCCATCGGTTATTTCCTTTAAGGATATTGTGTTTTTTTTTACTGGATTGATAAAATTTAATGGTACCCCTGTACATCTTATTTACGCAAAAACATCATTATGTCGATGCTAGGGTGATTCTTTGCCATGACAGGACAGGACAGCCCTCTCTACTGGTCAACGGTTTCCTTTCGGCGAACTGCCTTAAAGGTGTTTTTTTAAAGATAAATAAATCCCTATGACGCATGTTATTTATGCAAAAATCAACAATGAATCAATGTAATGATGAATTATGATGTTTGCCAGGACACGACAGGACAGCGCACCTCTCGTAAGCCACATTTGGTTGATTGTCAACCCGTAGGCTATCGTGGTGGAAGTGCTTTTTCTAATGACAATTTACAAAAAAAAAAAAAAAAAAAAAAAAAAANAAAAAAAAAAACATTCCTATTTACAATGTCAATTAGATACCCGACTAATACACTTATACTGTACGTTTGCATTGAAAAAGATATTGCTTAACTTGCAAAAAAATTGGCATTTATATTTGGGTAATTGCCTAAATAATAAATTGATTTTTATTTTCCTAAAATTGGAACTGCAATACTGTGGAGACTTTGCCTCCAGGCCACATGAAAAAGTTACAAACGCCTCTCAAGTAAATCTTTCATAAAATTCCTGACACAAGGTTGTAAGACTTATAGTTGTGATCAAATAAGCACCGAAATGGTGTTGGTAGCTGTTTGGGTAATTAAAGGATATTTATTTGAAATCAACATTATAGTTTCCGCCTCCCATATAAAGAAAATAAAAAAAAAAACGCTGATGTAATGTTTTCAACTTTAGTTTCCAAACTCACGGTAATTGATATTGTGTATTTTCGCAATTTCTAAGCGGATAAAGAAAAAAGCCCAACATATCGATCTCACTGGAGAACGATAATCCAAATAAAAAGAAATAATTCATTAATTCAAATTTCATTTTATTTGTTTTAGTGATAGTAATTTCATTCTAACTTTGTCACTTTACATTAAAGTGAGTCGGTAAAGTTTAGGAAAAATCCAGCAGAATACATATTGCTTCATTAAGGACCTGACAAACTATGCCTTTGATAAAGAAATCCGACACATCATGATTATTCTGATTTGAGAAAAATCCATATATA
This sequence comes from Lingula anatina, assembly GCF_001039355.2. Next base: position 453,914 of record NW_019775602.1, read on the forward strand.
TTATTATATTATATTATTATATATATTGACTACACTTCTTTCTGATTTTTTCATGAAAAGGCCTCCCACCACGAAAGTGCATGGGTTGAAGAATCACCAAAATGTTGTTCACCGGAGGAAATACCCTGTCTTGACCTATCCTGTCCTGTCAAACAATCATCCTAAGATTAAAATATCGTTGTTGTTTTTCATCGTGGAAAAAAAAAAACCTTCAAGGCTAAAAGCCAGTGGCCATTAGACCACACGTCGTGACATTACGGTTGATTAATAGATGGGTTTAAAAAAGTGACGTCATGGACTAGACACCCGCTCTATAAAAGGACTTGGATGTGGACCTGTGGCTCAATGTTTTGACAACTCTTATTTGTGGCTAACGTTTGGCACAAAATGATAGTGCAAGTAACGTGCAGCAAGTGGACTGTGGCAGCTCTGTTGCTGGTCACTGGCATTTGTATACGTGAGTATATATCATTCATTATAATTAGAGAAAGGAATTTTCTCCTACTCAAAGTACGTAATGTTCGACTTGTCCATGCACTTGGGTTCAATGTTTTATACTAATTTCAATTATATATTAGTGGTGGGAGGGCTTTTGCTATAGACAATTAACTAAAAAGTCATATCCACACCTTCAATTAATGTTAAATACTCTAGTCTAGCAAGCGCGATACTTTTGCATCGAAAAGGGGTCTTGTTTTACTTGCAAAATATCAACATTTATATTTGAGTAACTAAGGTTTGGTTATCATTTTTAAGGCATGGGTTTTAAGGATAACTTTACAAGATAAATAGACATGAAAAATATGGACCAAAAAGTGGATAGGTAATATAAAACAGCAAAATCTAAGTTTGAGACATTGGCTTCCCATGAGGAGCATTAATCATTTGTTTTGCTTTTAAATCATCAAAAAAGTATGTAACCGCATGTCGTTTTGCTCTTCATTAGAGACCAGTTAATTTTTGTTTCAGCTTGCAAAGCGCAAGATAATCCGTGCGGGGAACATGGGGAATGTATTCCACAGACAAGCTACCAAATGTCCAACTTGTTTGGATGTTATTTCTACGACTTGATATATTACATGTACGGAGGGTCCTGCAATAACCAGCCAGGAACTGTTTGTGATTGCGTTTGCTATGATGGTTATACGAAGGCAGCAGATGGCATCTGTGTGGGTGAGTTGTACATATGGATGAAAATACAGGTATAATCTCACACAACACATACACGTACACACACACACACACACAAAGAAAACGACACAAACAGAGGGCACATCGACCAGTGTACCTTCATCGCATTTCAATTCTCCTGACAAAGGAAACGGGCGAGTTTCCTCCCTCGTACCCGGTACACGCCCGTGCTGTGTAAATTATATATAGGTTTTATTTCAGATATGAGATATGTATCACTGTTATGGTCAATGCTACATTTGTCTACAAAGATACGGGTGTTTTTCGTTGATGTACAAAGTTTTTTTCTCAAATTTCACCAGCATTTCTTGAAGAGAGTTTTGAAGAAGGAGGACGTAATGAGTTTGTAGCAATGTATCAATGTTACAGGTATAGAAATACAGACACAGACTGCAGAAGGCTAGAACATCTTAACATTTCTTACTTCAGACATCGACGAATGTACAGTGGGTGTCCCAACCGGATTTGGTACAAATAAACCAGCCTGCGAAGAAGGTGGAAATTGTATTAACACAGAAGGAGGTTTCACATGTTTCCCTGATCCAGACGAGTGTTCCTTGGGTACAGACAACTGTGCAGAAAATGCCACATGTACAAATACTGTTGGCAGTTTCAGTTGTTCATGTTTACCTGGCTTCACTGGTGATGGCACAACATGTGCTAATTCAGACGAGTGTTCCTTGGGTACAGACAACTGTGCAGAAAATGCCACATGTACAGATACTGTTGGCAGTTTCAGTTGTTCTTGTTTAGCTGGCTACACTGGTGATGGTACAACATGTGCTAATTTGGACGAGTGTTCCTTGGGTACAGACAATTGTGCAGAAACTGCCACATGTACAGACACTGTTGGCAGTTTCAGTTGTTCTTGTCTGCCTGGATTCAGTGGTGATGGCACAACATGTACTAATTTGGACGAGTGTTCCTTGGGTGCAGACAATTGTGCAGAAAATGCCACATGTACAGACACTGTTGGCAGTTTCAGTTGTTCTTGCTTATCTGGCTTCACTGGTGATGGTACTACATGTACTGATTTGGACGAGTGCTCTTTGGGTACTGACAACTGTGCAGAAAACGCCACATGTACAGATACAGTTGGCAGTTTCAGTTGTTCTTGTTTAGCTGGCTTCACTGGTGATGGCACAACATGTGCTAATTTGGACGAGTGTTCCTTGGGTACTGACAACTGTGCAGAAACTGCCACATGTACAGATACTGTTGGCAGTTTCAGTTGTTCTTGTTTAGCTGGCTACACTGGTGATGGTACAACATGTACTGATTTGGACGAGTGCTCTTTGGGTACTGACAACTGTGCAGAAAACGCCACATGTACAGATACAGTTGGCAGTTTCAGTTGTTCTTGTTTAGCTGGCTTCACTGGTGATGGCACAACATGTGCTAATTTGGACGAGTGTTCCTTGGGTACTGACAACTGTGCAGAAACTGCCACATGTACAGATACTGTTGGCAGTTTCAGTTGTTCTTGTTTAGCTGGCTACACTGGTGATGGTACAACATGTACTGATTTGGACGAGTGCTCTTTGGGTACTGACAACTGTGCAGAAAACGCCACATGTACAGATACAGTTGGCAGTTTCAGTTGTTCTTGTTTAGCTGGCTTCACTGGTGATGGCACAACATGTGCTAATTTGGACGAGTGTTCCTTGGGTACTGACAACTGTGCAGAAACTGCCACATGTACAGATACTGTTGGCAGTTTCAGTTGTTCTTGTTTAGCTGGCTACACTGGTGATGGTACAACATGTACTGATTTGGACGAGTGCTCTTTGGGTACTGACAACTGTGCAGAAAACGCCACATGTACAGATACAGTTGGCAGTTTCAGTTGTTCTTGTTTAGCTGGCTTCACTGGTGATGGCACAACATGTGCTAATTTGGACGAGTGTTCCTTGGGTACTGACAACTGTGCAGAAACTGCCACATGTACAGATACTGTTGGCAGTTTCAGTTGTTCTTGTTTAGCTGGCTACACTGGTGATGGTACAACATGTACTGATTTGGACGAGTGCTCTTTGGGTACTGACAACTGTGCAGAAAACGCCACATGTACAGATACAGTTGGCAGTTTCAGTTGTTCTTGTTTAGCTGGCTTCAGTGGTGATGGTACAACATGTAATAATTTGGACGAGTGTTCCTTGGGTGCAGACAATTGTGCAGAAAATGCCACATGTACAGACACTGTTGGCAGTTTCAGTTGTTCTTGCTTAGCTGGCTTCACTGGTGATGGCACAACATGTAATAATTTGGACGAGTGTTCTTTGGGTACAGACAACTGTGCAGAAAATGCCACATGTACAGACACTGTTGGCAGTTTCAGTTGTTCTTGTCTGCCTGGATTCACTGGTGATGGCACAACATGTGATGATTTGGACGAGTGTTCCTTGAATACAGACAACTGTGCAGAAAATGCCACATGTACAAACACTGTAGGCAGTTTCAGTTGTTCTTGTTTACCTGGCTTTAGCGGAAATGGCACAGAATGTATTCAAGTTTTATGTAAGTGACAATCTGTAATGCCTACAATGTGAATTTAATGCATAAAAATACTAATAGTGAAAGGTGCAGGATTTTTGAAATAGCTTATTGGAAACTTATATAATTATACATACTGAATATGTGGAATGATAACTAATAGATGTATAATTTAAATTGTACACATATTTTTCTTAATTCTTTTTAAAATTTGTTTACTAGTATTTAGTCTTAATTGTAATTCCGTATGTGATGTCTTGTTGTTTTTAGCCTGCACGGACGGTCCACCTGGAACTGAACTCTGGAAGATATCAAATGACGGAAGCAAATGTTTTCAATTCTTTAGTGGCCCACTTAACTACAACGATGCCAAGACACAATGCCCTACAATTGTTAATGGAAGTACACTGGCAATTGTATTGAGTGCCGAAGAAACTGATGACATTGAATCTATTATCCCAGCTGAGTAGGTTCAAAACCTTTTCTAGCACTTTTTTTGTGTCTTTTGATGAGTTTTCAAACTTTACATACCCCACCCAGACCCAACTACGCCTTCTTTACCAAGGGATGTTGCTAGTAGGGTCGGAGGAAAAATAATGAGTTGTAAGACCTGGTTTATTTTATTTTAGTGCTGCACTGGAGTTATCGTGGATTGGTTTGGAGCAGCAGTCACCCCCTGGTACATGGGAGTGGTTGGACGGCACCCCGGCTACGGGATACGTGAATTGGAATGGTAACGATGGCGGACAGGCACCCAAGAAAGCTAACAAAAACTGTGGTGCTGTGAACACTAGATCAACTCCTTTTAAGTGGCTAGACGAAGAATGTTCCGAACTTGGACAGTATATTTGCCAGGTTATCATCTAATTATTCTAGTCTGGAATTTGCCTGCTCTTGATTTGTGTAGAATACAGTGATCTAAACGCATGCTTGGTTCCTTATGCAGGTTAGCATAAAAATATTGGTGAATTGGTGAGTCTGTCAAACATGCATTTAGAAAGATTATATTATTATTACTATTTAATATCATAGGTTCGTTATACATGGGGTTATGGTTTAATAGGGCTTAGACAAAATGTGTTCCCTATACTCGACAATATTGTAAAACAACATTTTAAGATATGTGATGTTCAAAGATGGCATCATATGTATTAATGCAAGAATGAATGCTTAAAAAATGTATATGCAAAGGTGGCAGTTCGGTATTAGCATTATGCATTTACCTTATAAAAATAGATATAAAAACAAGATAACAAAATACGGAAGAGGGCCCGGTACATAGGAAGGCAGCTGTGGGAAGGAATGAGCATCGTCCAATAGGGGAAGGTAGGGGAGAGATAATAAAACTAAATTTATGAGTTCTCATTTAAAGATGTTCAAACAAGTTAAAAGAATGCGTTGATGAAAACCCTTTAAGTGCTTCATATGGCAGTGAACCTTTAATACCACTGGGGATTCACAATCTTCGGTCAGTAAGGCAGTAGTCCTAATGGTAGTTATAATAAAAGTAATTCATATTTTAAGTTCCATGCGTATCAAGTAATTCGGATTTGAAGATCAAGGCTCCGTAACACGAAAGCAAAGCGAATTGCGAATCACCTTTATTTGGAGGCTATTGGGCCTAAATGGGACGAGTATGGGGGGGGGGAATGGAATCGAGTATGGAATCGAGATGCTTGCGCGATGCTTTCGAGTTACGGGGGCCAGATTAGTCAAAGTTTTTGCAAGACGGACACTTCAATCACTGCAAATCTGAACTTTATTGACAACTTCTTTAGAATTCGAAGCAAAGTGACAAAAAAGATCCTGCTTTTATTTTGACACTTCTGCGTCTTGTTATTATATTTTATAATAACTGTTTTTCTACAAATTTTACAACCGCAAAAACGTACAGAGAAACGTATATATTTGGGTATTTCTACATCATTACAATACAACATTAAGTGGAACAATTATAAAATAAACTTTACATTTTTGAAATAACAGTACAATCGAACTGAAGACGTGACATATCTAAATATTCTTATATAAACCCTAATGTTGTATCACTAAGGAAATGCTTGTTTTAAAAGTTGCAAGTAGCCTTGTTCTATATAATAAAAATTGTTACTGTGTTTGCTGTCTCTACTAGCTATTTTGCATCAAAAGGGATTTTATAAATCAACGATATTTGTCTTTGATAATTCCTGTCAGTATACAAAAAGACAATTGCTTGGTTGATTTTGCAATAGGCTTATATTATTGTGATCAAATGCCAGTTCCCTAATGGAAACAACATTAAGCAAAACGCTGTGTAGTAAACATGTAAGTGCCAGGAATTACTGATGTCTCAACGTTGCCACGACGTCAAATGGTTACTTCTTACTTGAACACGTTACAATCGGTGACCTTGCTGGCAAAGTCACAGTAAAGCCCATTGAACAAATATCCCTTTGGACATTTAAAGGCGTAGTAAACTTTCTGGTAGAAGCAATAATAAAACCTGTCGCAGTGGCGGTCATCGCGGTGCAAACCATTACCTTTGCCTCGGCAGCTAAATCTGGAAAGTAAGAGTAGAGAGCTTAATGTTGCATTATAAGATGTACGGAAAACTCTCCTCCAATGGTGGGAAATCGGTTGATGTCAGTATATCACTTCATTATACGTACAACAGTGGCGGATTAGAGAGGGGGTCAGGGGGTCTTGTCCCCCTTCGATTTCTGGTCCCCTCTTGACATTGGAATTTTCACTAGCTGAATCATAGATCTAAACCATACCAAATAACAACGCTCGCCCTTTAAAGTACCAACTTTTTCCGGGGCTCTTCATTGGGCCCCGAACCCGATGTGTGTGTGTGTGTGTGTGTGGTGGTGGTGGTGGGGGTTGGGGGGGGGGGGTCGGCTTCGCATCCCCCCTTCAAATAATCTTGGATCCGCCCCTGGTACAAGCATTTCAAATAACACCCCGAGGCCCCGGTATGCATAACCGCACACCAAAGATTAATTATTTATAGAATATTTATTATTAACACTTACTGTGGTAAACAAACTTCGCAGTTCTCCTTACACAGGTCACAGATATTGACCTTCTCCAATTTTTCCGAGGAATAAGAGGCCACTTCTTCGTTACCTTTTGTTAAAAAATAATAATAATTTAAAACTGAAGCATCTTTTTACCAAATATTAATAACTATCTGTTTTGGAATTGCCTGATCGTAACGTGCGACTTAAAAACTGTCTAGCCATCCAATAATCTATCATTTTTAGTTTTTATTAATCGATCAGCCAACACATCAGCCAAGATTGAACAAATGAATGAACAGATACAAAAATGAATGAATATAATTACCTGGTGAATAGTAATCTGTAACCTTAACAATGGCAGGCTGTGTCTTGGCTACCAAGTCACTTCTATACAGCGTCAGGTCAACACACGTGGCCCTCTGATCGATCTAAAATACATACATGTTTCATAAATGTACAATGTACAAATACCTTCAATAAAATTCCATGAACAGATTAAGTCAAATACAATCAAGGAGCTGCTGAATCATTAAAAGGGCTTGAAATGCATGTTCTCTTCCTTAAAACAAGCATATAATGTTCAGTAAACTTGGTGACGAAGAAATGCCATCGCAGAAGTTATTCTAACCGACTAAAAGTAAACCCCAGACTTGCAATTATCAACCATTTTTTCTAATTACCTCATCAAGGTATAGAACGACCTTCCTTTCTTTCTTTTCCACCCTCTGAATGAATTCGACATCTTTCAGACTCTCCATGTCAGCATCAAACCCTCCTGGTAGCTGAATCTGCTCTATGGCCATTCCAGTTTTACCGGCTTTGAGATATCTACCACGTTGAAATAAAAGAGATATTTGATAACGGCTGTGCGGTCTAATGTAAGCAATGTAGCGACAATGCTAGAGAGACTTGACCTTCTTTAAAAAAGTATTTTTCTGTGAAAAGGTGTTATTTATTGTTTGGAAGTAGCATCATTTACAGAACCATATTTCACAATGAAAGCATACACATATATTGAAATCGGATTTTGTGCGGATTAGTGTGGTTTGGCATTGTTTGCATTTAATGGAAGATCTAAACCAAAACTTGATAATAACGTATTATGTACATGTAACTTTACCTGGTGCAGACTCGCAATTTCATGGCATTATCGCTTTCCTCCAGTACGGTCACGTTAAGATCAAACGATTTCTCCCTCTTGTCCGACATGACGTTATACTTGACAGTGACCTAAAACAAAAACACCGTTTACATTTCAAGCACACTCTTCCAACAAGCGATCTGGTTACCTCACTAACATTTCATAATCTTACAAAACGTAATATCGTCTTAACTGAATAATAAGATAGATTCCGAAGGCTTCACGAGAAGTTCTTAAGAGAATTCCATTTAGGATGTCATATATGACTCCATCTGTCTCCAGTAGGGATCCTACAGGACTCCATGGGAATCCTTCATGATTCTACGTACTGGGATTCCATAAAGAAATTCTATCGCACGCCCTATAGTAAACATGGGGAGTAACTATTGGAAAAGAGCCATCAAGTATTTTTTTACCTGTACAAGCGCCGAACCTGATCCACGAGCTGAAATAGTGGCTTGTTGAGGAATGTCGGGGAACTGAAATAATAATAATAATAATAATAATAATAATAATAATATCACAATGTGTCCCTTTTGTATTTCATATCTGTTTCATCTGAAATCTCTTCACTTTCAAAACTGTACATGTAGAGAACTATACTCCAGGTNCATCACAGATAGAGGTAGCGAATTTAGCGCGGGGGAATTTCGCAATTATCTTCAAACAATGGGTGTAGATCATAGGCGGACCACAGCTTATAATCCCCAAATGTAATGGCAAAGTTGAAAAGTTTAATCAATGTTTCAAAGGATTATTGGCCCGCCTTGTTAACAACAATACTCGCACATGGGAAGAGCAGATAGCTAATGCTTTGTTTGCTTACAGGAATAGTGTTTCCTCAGTGACCGGGTACACACCATTTTTCCTAGTTTATGGCAGGAACCCTAGAATGCCACTGTCGACGTTGGTAGGTGCATCAAATAACCATCATCCTTTGAAAGGTCGGCTTAGTGATCTGTCTGACGCTCTAACGGCAGCCCGAGATAATCTTCAGGCAGCTAGATTAGAGAACAAAAGACGTTTCGACGCTAAGGCGAACGCTAACAAAATTGAGGTAGGTGATTCAGTTATTGTTTTCGCACCTGATAACGTGACTTTTGGATCAAAATGGGACCCAGTCTGGACAGTGACCAGACAAAGAGGGAACGTCTTCTGGGTAAGTCATCAGCAAACAGGTAAGTCGCGTGTAGTGAACAGGGACAAATTAAGACTTGTGGACAGAGGATTAGCCTGGGATGAGATCAGACCACGTGCGCGTCGAGTTTTCAGGAGACGACCCAACCCAATAAGAGCTGAGTTGCAACTTGGTACCACACCAGTCAACGCCAACGCTCCAAGGGCAGAGGTCAACCAGCGCGCAGCGGTAAGTAACTCCAACGGGCGTAGCCAGGTAGCGGAGAGGATCGAATCCGAGATGCCGGTAAGTGTTGGAGGTGAGTCACAGGCAGCTTCACGCAGGCCAACATTGCATGCAAAACGCAAGCATAACACCATGACACGACACCACACGCCCACGCACTCACATAATACAAGGTTTAGGAAAAGATGTATCCAAGCAACGGAACAGGAAGATGCGCTGTTGTCGCAGATTGAAGGGGACGAACTAGACGGTCCCCAGCCTGTCAAGGCGTTAAGGATAACCGACAGTGGGTCGGGAGAGAATATGGAAGTGGACTCCATGCATAGATAGGAGCATGGGTAAGTAAAAATGGCGGTTTTAAGCATATTGCTTGGTATTTTAGCCCCAGGGTGAAATGGGGGTGGCAGCAGCTACCTGATGGCGTCCTAGTGACCCAGAGGCAGCTCTTTGGCGGTGACAAAGGCCGTATGGACGGTAGAAGTCACCAGGGAGAAACCGCTGGTAGTCTAAGAGGAGACTGGTAGTCTCAGGGTAGACTATGGATACGGATCGCCGTAGTAACACGGGATTACGTAGAACAGACTGAGGGAGGTGTACATAACCTCAGTGGACAGGGAACAAGGGCGAAAGGGATAACGGTTAACTTTAACCCTTTCTGCAGGTAAAATGACTCTCAAACGGCTGTACCAGCCTTGGCCAGGGCGGGTCCAGTCGGTTCGAGCGAAGGTGCACATTCGTCTCGGACAAAACTACGAGGGTTATTTGACTTTGTAGGATGGGCGGCTAATGTTCCTTTTGGTATCGGCATATTCTAAAGTGCTGACCAGTGTCGCCAGGTTGTTCAAGAACGACATGTTCATGATAATACTAGGGAGTTACCTAGTGAGGTGTTCTTTGTTTCTTTTTTTTCTGGTACTTGGGTTATCCCACGAAATTATATTCGCTAATTTCATGTAAAACTTGTATTTTTCAGAAAAAGTAAGAGCCTACTAAGGTGACCATCCAAGAAGCCACGCCGAGCAAGACGAGCATTTTATCCCAGAATCCACTGGGAGTCTTGAAATATAATGATATTGAATTTCATTTAGTTTGTAAAGATTTATTTTTCTTTACATGGCGAGCTCAAATTTGGATTCAAAATGTGTTCATAAAGAATGAGGAGGGTGATGTCATACCTAGCAAGGGCAGGTATACATACCCCATATTTTTGTCACTTGATTCTATGAACTATGATACAATTAATGTGGATATAGGGTTATTTTCGATATAGCACTAATGTTTTTTCTCATTTTTCTGGTAGACAGCGCATGACCCAAGGAAGCATGGAAATGTACAAGTAATTTTGGTTTCCAATATTATTGTAGATAGATAATGATTTTCGTATACTACCCTAATGATATTTTTCTTTTTCTTCTAGAGAGCACATAGCCCAGTGGACGGAGTAAAAGGATAAAATATTAACGCTTATAACAATTTTTTTTTCAATTAACATGAATTCTTTTTCAGAAAATCCGCATTTTGCGTTTTAAGTGTACTTTCAGTTTCAGAGCGAATTCCGTAGCAGTGTCAAATAGGGCGCGGCTACAACCATTACCGGGCCGTCTTCGATTTGTGGTCTACGACATGTTAACACCAGCGGGGAGTGATAGCTGAGAGGGTTCCACCTATGGAGGCATCGCCCTTTTCCATCCTACGAGTTGTCTGTAATCTACACAACGCACGGNGTGGATTTCCTCTGTAGCGTTTAGACGTAAAGATTTCGACCGCGAATCTGGAAGGTTATACTAAAGCGTTATCCTATCTAAAAGTTTCCAACGGTGTCCGTATTTCGAGCCTAATTCCAAATTACGTTTATATCTAAATTTGCGCGGTTCCGGACACAGGGCTCCTATTCGACATATCTGGAATATGAGGTATGTAAAACTGAAACGAGATAAACTTAAACCTACCTGTAACCACACTATCATTTTAAATTTTAAAATCTTTATTTCACTGAAGCCAATTAACTATGCATATATATAGGGGTATTCGAAGCAGTTTATTTATTATTAATTAACTAACCTCGGCTCTTTGCAAAACCAGAGCGTTTTGATCATTGACAGTGAAGGATTCCGAGGAGCCCCCTGCTGTGACCCGGATGGTCATATCTCTGGTGGTGGCGTACAATGCCACATACTCGGTCAGGGCCTGAAGCGCTACCACAGTATCCTGGAATGAGGATAACAATCATTAACTTACAATCAGGGCTTTCCATACTATGTCAGGGCTAGTAGTAGTGCTACCACAACGTCCCGGCATCAGGATAACAACGATGAAAGTACATCTTTGAGCTTTGCTTTTGATAAAAAATGTCCAGCTTTAGCATCATGAATTACAAAACAGAGTGAGCTTTCTAGTGTTCCTTGTATTCTTGGATCGTTCATACTTATTTTGACAAGAACACATTAAGTCTCGCAATGATAGTAAGGAGTCATACTGTAAAAATATGTTAATATCAGTTGGGAATATTGTTACACTTTAAATAAACACTTTAAGAAGCGAATTACCTACAAATGAATCATGTATTTCTATGAAAACAAAAGTAAGCAGTTCAGACTTATTTAGAATCACGTCTCGAATATATAATACACTACACCTCATGTAGATATTGACCGCCACCCTCACCTGTGTAGAGCCGAAGCTGCCATAAGAGTTCTGTTTGGAGACAAGGTACTTCAGAATTGGAATGCTCTGTTCATTATTAATGGCGTTGTGAACAAAGAGAGCGTAACCAGCAGTCTCAACTTCTTGTGTTGGTGGATTGTAGCAGTACCGATATTCACACCTTGGAGTATCAGCTATCTTCCAGTATTTGTATCCATCTGAAACCATTAAGCTCTATTAACATCCACAGGCCAGGAACACAGTTCTTTTTTCAATGTACTTGCCAACCTTCGTCTATAGCCATTCTTATTTTAATAAGTGTAAAAACTACCAATGCCATAGAAATGTTTGAAAATGCTGCTTCCAAAGTATGAAGCGATCAGTGAGAACACCAAATCTCAGTGTTACGGCGGCCGCATAAAGATGCAGAATTCTGCATACATGTTTGCACATCCCTGGATGTCATAATTTTATTCAGTAAACTTATACAATATTAGCCGACAGTTCATGACATTTGACATTTGACGCAAAAATGGCAGTTCGTATCACATTTCAATACACAATATATTTCATTGCGGGCTGCAGATGAAACCAACAAAACGATTTTTTATACATACCTTCGTATGTAGCCATGGCGTTGAGCTTGTTGAGCGCCATGTTAGCAACCGGGCTTTTTGCTAGATGCAGTGCATAGGTCACAATTGCGAGAGGATATGGATCGTTTAGGCTTGGCAGCTGGTTTTCCAGGAACGAAACAGCAGAGGAAATGGCCCTTTGGAACTCTGTCCAGTTAGCCTGTAAAAGACACAGCGTATCATTGTAACATGCTGTATTGCCTTGGAAAATAATCTCGATGATCTTTGAGTCAATCAATTTTTATATATATATTTTTTAATTTGTACATTACCTCCTGTACAATTTTATAATATACAATTTCCAAGATACTAAACTTATCAGCTTATCCCATTTAATACAAAATTGTAGTAACTAGAAGTACAAAAAACTGCCGAAATAATACCAATGTATATACATGAATGTAAGCATCCGATGTGTTTCTATGTACCATGTACTTACATTGACTGCATCGTCGTTTTCCTTTAGTGCAATGAGAACAAATGCTGTGAGGGGCGCCCCTTTGCCAGACCCACCCTGGAACCAAAATAATCTTTGTTTGAGAATACGTTTTTATAAATGCTTGTTTCACTACGTTTGCAAATGTTTATAGCACATCGTCATAAAGCAAGATATAAGTTGGTTTAAAATAGCTTGTAGATTAACATGTATATTTTAATTCAACAAACCTTGCATAAACAAGATTTTATGCACCAAGAAAGGTATGACCAAAATAATGTATCAATTAATTGCTTTCAAGTGCTGACTAATATGTGGTAATATGAAGAGAAGCGTTTTGAGTACTGTCGTGTTGCCAAGCATTTAGATGGTCGTAATCACCTGTAAGTTTCTGCTGTGGACACTGCCCACCTCGGGGAACGAGCCGTTTTCGGCCTGGTTATTAATGAGGAACTGCAGACCCTTCCGTAGAACTTCGTCGTCGACAAAGGTGAACTCCTTGATCTGGTGGAATATCTTCATGACAAAAGCAGTCAGCCTAAAACATTGGAAGCAAATTGCTATAATATGAAATAAATTCAAGTAGACTGTGCTGTCAAAAATGACATTAAACCATATGCTCCAAACTAAGGTCAGCAAAAAAAAAAAAAAAAAAAAAAAAAAAAAAAAAAAAACAAATCAGAAACGAGGTATCCGCTACTGGGAAACAGACAGAGAAAAAACTCTATGTTTAATTTTTAGCCATAGCTTTATTGGCTTGGGCGGTATTACTGTGGGAGAAGAAAAGCTCATCCGTATATTGAACGCTTACCAGGTGCTCCCGCCTTTTTTATTGTTCTTTGTCGGCCCCCAAGCACTGTAGGATCCATCGGGGTGTTGATAAGTGATTTCGCGCATAACACCTAGAGAAAACGTGACAATTGAAGCATCACAGTATATACCTTTAAACATCATAATAAAAACTTAATTGGTGCAACTGGTCTCCGTGTATAGGCTTAAATAACCAACTACAGGTTTCCCAAATAACAACTATTAATTGTGTAATTTACGTCTTCAGTTGGAGGTCACTTAACAGAAAACGACGAAAAGGTATAGAAAAATCGAGACCAGTCCGTACCTTTCTCCATAAACCCAATTAGTTTAGATTTTATAGGTTCCACCAACTGGCCAAGCGCTTTGAAATATTTGGCCACGAATACATCTGGCGCCAAAGCAGCCATCGTCTGCTCTCCGCACCCAGATGGCAAGCGCATCAAATGCTCTAGGTTTTCAACAATATTTCCAATCAAATCGCCTGGAATATAAGAAGTAAAAATAAGCGCTTACGTGGATGCACAACGATACAGTGCCAAATATGTACTGACGCAGATAAATAAACGTCTACAATTTTCAAGATCACAGTAGTATAGGGATTATCTTTAAATCACGCCCATTCCTTTAAAATGTCAAAATGACAAGTTCTGTATCCTTCTTAATGCAGACAGGTCACCGTACCTACCTATGACAGAGACAGACGCCCTGGCAGATCCTTGAACAACGCCTTGGGGTAATGCAAGATCAACGTTGGCCGAGAAGGTTCTTGATTTAGACAAATCAACAATCATTGCTCTGTTCAGTTCACGTTCTAGACCCTCAGCCTGGTTACGAACAAAACACTTCAGTTACACATCATGTGAGTTACACATGTAAAATACACATATAAATCAATGGTCATATTTTACCTTTTTTATTTATTCTCTCTATTTATTTTTTATTCATGTTCTTTAGCCTTTTATTTGTGTGACATATTTCTTTTTAACTAAAGCAGACAACAACATGACATATTATTATTATCAAGAAATCCTGATGCACTCTTACCTCCACTAAAAGCTGTCTCCTCACTGCGTCAGCGGCCATGTTGGATTGGGCGCGAATCTCTACGTCAATCCTGCCGAGGGCAACAGGAACAATTGGAAAGAAGACAGACTTCCCGGTGTTGGCAGGAACCTAAAGGTGACAAATAAATCACTTTAAGGAGGGGGTGCTTTCAATACCGATTCACATGATAATATTGACAAAAAACTTATAAGAAATGGTTTTATTTTTGTAGAATCATTTGTTATTATTCCTGTATTCGTTTTATGAAATAGTGAGCGGAACAAACAGAAATATACACACTGTACCTTGTAACTGAAACAAGCAACAGGGAAAAATGAAAAATTAAAATATGGGTGCTACATATAAGAAGGGAGTTTTTCACATATTACTATCTCTAACAGATAATTATATATATTCATTCGAACTTGAACGTTACTTTTTAAAAAATATTTTAGAGGGTCGTGAAATTTGAATTACTATCAACCAACCTTTATACGTAAAACCTGCTCTTCGGCCGATGTGGAAAATTCGCCAAACATGTTTCTGACAATATTCAGGAATCCCCCTGTATTTGGCAGGGTAACTTTTACCTGAAAAGACACAAATCCAAATGAGCCCTTGCCTGCAATAAGTATTTGAATAGCTTATAAAGACTATATAACCCCTAACTCTAGGCATCACCAACAGAAAAGACCATTGGTAAAATAACATGCATATAATGAATTTAATAATAATAAT
This sequence comes from Lingula anatina, assembly GCF_001039355.2. The sequence continues at coordinate 469,413 of NW_019775602.1, forward strand.
AAATAAATAAATAAATGACAGATAATTTAGTAATTTAATTACTAGATAATTAAATAAGGCTATAAACTTTGTTCCGTTTCCAACACGGCATTCTCTTGAAATGTATCTACATTCAACTCTGATATGTTGAGCAATTCTGCCGATACTTACGTTCAGCTCTCTGTCCATGTAGTTAAATACGACAGCTTGTAAGATGATTTCTTCTCCCCTGGTGACAGAATACGGCAAGTTGAAGGAAACGAAGAATGGACGGAACACTCTAATCTGAGAAAAAAAGATAAGTCTGCTTGTTAATACCAATGATTTATAAAAAAAAACAAGAATATTATACGTTGCTTTCAAAAAAAAAAAAAAAAAAAAAAACGATAATTACAGGCTATCATCCACAAAGGCATCGTCTATTTATTAAGAAAAAAAAAAAAAAAAAAACAATTAGCAGAAATTGCCAAAAAGCAGAAACGCTAAAACATATGTAAGACTATGACGGTTCATGCCATATATATCACCATCACCAGCATCTAAACTGTGCTGTTCATCATTCTTACCTTGGATGGGTCATCAACAACTCCCAGACCTGTGACTGGGTTGACAGCGAACGCACTGGCTGACCACGAGGTTATGGTGTCTGGAACCACGACGCTCATGTCTGCCATGCCGGAGGAACTGAAACACACACAGAATGCATAAATAAATGAATAAAATAAATAGATAAACTTTGGGGGTTGCTTTTTTACTGCTTTTCGCTAGGCACCTGTGAAATTTACATTTTGTATGTGTATTACAATACGAAAATGATTTTTTTGGTACATATATACAAGACAAACATATGATTTCCATCGATTACAAATTACATTTTATATTTACAACTTCAGATAACATTAAATTTTTAACCTTGATAAATTCATCTTGCAAATGACAAAATTATTAATTACATCATACTGAATTTTACCCTTTATATATCTGTTCTATTTTGTTTATTTTCACCCCGTTCCATTTTATTCTATGCCACTAATCTCTAATCCATCCGTTTCTGTTCAATCGATCTGCTTCAGGCTACACTGTGAAGCAAGTTTTAAGTACTCCCCGCCCTTTCTTACATGCCCTACACCATGGTGACTGCACGCAAACAAAAATTACTGTCAATGACTGCTGAACGACATCAGAAATAGCGGCTATTTTTAAATGACTTATTCATGAATATCAGTCGACATATTATCTATTTCAGGCCAATATTTAGCAGGCAGTGTAAAAGCAACGACTCCCTTTTGGGTGTATATCTGGATCAATACTCACCAGATCACGAATGAAAATGCAAACCACATAAACTACCATGTATTTTATGATATTTTCTTTTTATGCCCATGGTTATGAAGTCATCTATTGTAAGTGGCCAATGTAAAATGGTGAAATAGCCGCAATTTCAATACGACATACCCCAACGAAACTTCGGACCAAATCCAAGTTTCGGGAAAATATTGCCTAACTCTACCCACGGGCTGTAAGTCATTCCCCGAGGAATCAGTCGAGTCAACACTTTCTTCGGGAACTGGACCGGACGCGAGTGCACGGTTGCGGTCACCGATTTCCAAATATTTGGGTACAAGTCTATGGGCTGCAATGTGATAAAATGGACTTCTAATACAAGCATTCATGAATTTATCACAATACCATTCGACGATTGCTTTTGGAATGTTCCTTGTTAGTGGTGGTGGAAGTAGCACGGTCCTGCCTCCCAGGGGTTGTTCTGGGAAGTACACAGGGAAACGGTAGACGTCATAGGCATTGGTTATTGCCTGTGAAGTACCGGTCGATAGGGTGTTTTTATACCGTACCTTACAGTTGTCTTACTCCAGATCCAAGTTTCAGGGAAATGCTTTCTGACTCTAGTTACAGGTTGCACATTATTGCCCGATCCCCTAGGTGATGCTACCGGCATGGGAGCTGGCGGGAACATTCCAGGTGCGCCATCCAGGCCATCAACACCTGGGTAATAAGGCAGAGGCCTTCGGACTGCAATGCGATAAGACGCTGGGGGTATATTTCGGACCCATTCACGTCGAGAACATAACGAAGCACATGTTAAACTGCACTGACCCTAGAACACTTCGGTTTGCTTGGGTTCCCGTTAGTGAAAGAGAAAGCGGAAGTGCAAAGGCGCGTGGTGATTATCCTGATTATCCGCCCTAGGTATCCCTCGTTCTTTGCGTACTCGTACTTGTTATATGAGCGATCAGTAGAGTGCGTACTTTTCCACAAGCCAATACCATACCTTAGAGTTGTTTTACTCCAGATCCAGGTCTCTGGGAAGAGTTTCCTGACTCGAGTTACAGGCTGTAAGTTACTCTGTGTTGGGCCTTGGGTAGCTGGGGGTGCTGGGCCTGGAGCCCCGGGTACACCCAACGGCCCCTCAGCTATACTGTCAATGGTTTTATAATAAGGTATGGGCCTAAATACTGCAATGGGATTAAAGAATCCTTACTAATTCATACCAAAACATGCGCGTAAACAGGCAAGTCATTCCGTGGTTTTGGGGAATGGCGGATACGGCCCCTTGGGGACAGCCGTACCAGGAAATAAAACAGGAAATTAATCTTGTCATCCAAGATCTGCCTCAACCTAGCGACGGTTATGGATTTATATACCGCTACACACCTCATGCTGAATGTGTCCCAAATCCAAGCTTCCGGAAAGAATTGCCGCACCCGTGGTGAAGTCCCACTTTTACGTGTAGGCGTTGATACAACAGGCGGCACCGTGGTTGTGGCGGGTTGCCTAGTTGAAGTAGTAGTAGCGAATGTAGCCGTTGGCCGATATGTTGTTGTTAGGTACCAATGCCTCTCTACAATCAAATAACATACCTTACAGTTGTCTTACTCCATATCCAAGTCTCGGGAAAGAATTTTCTTACTCGGGTCACAGGTTGAAGCCCTTCGCTTGCTCCACCACTGGTTGCAGCAGGACCGGGTGCCGCCGCCAAATTAGTGTCAGCTACGGCACTAAAGGCAATACCGCCACCACCACCTCCTCCGCCACGGGCGTAGGCCCCGCCTTCTGCAAATGTGGAGGGAATGAGGGATAGAAAGCCGGGGGGAAACGAAGCTTTGTTCAAATCAGGATTATTTTCGAACGGGTATTAGTCTAAAAAGCGTCACCAGACGCCAGGATTTTAACAAAGCAAATCTGTCGTTAGAAGATGCAGTTTAGGCCGATATCAGGTCGAAGCAATCCTGTCTGAACACACAAGCTAGTTTCATTGCATTTCAAGCGGTGACAAGTAGAAGCGATTTTACAGGATAAGCAGTGCAGTGTAAAGGATTGATTCTTTAAACAATTAATATGACGGGATCCTATTACAGGACAAAGCTCGATCAGTTTTTTGGAAACCCGAAGGTAAAATGTGATAGGAATATTACTTTAAACATATTTTCGTAATAAAGTAAATCTTTAAGAAAGTAATTAAATTAAGCGTACTGTCATATAAGTCTTACTCTGATTAATAATGAAGGATAAATAATGATCATTGAGACCTATATATCTAATAAGGAGATCGTTGTGAAAACGTTTTAAGAATATAAGCACCACTTTACACAAAGGTTATCTCCGTACCTGTGGAAAAGGGACATTAAAGCAGGAAAAAAGTAGAACCTACCCTCGATTTTTTCGTAGACCAGTGCGTCCGTGAGTATGATAACCCCGGCGTTCTATAAGGTAAAATTTAACAATTAGATGTATGAAACAGTAAAAGACATATTTCACCCTTAAAACAGTTTGTACTGTAAACAGCAAGATATAAAGCATTGAATCTCTCTGTTTATAGTACAGAGGCGTTTTGCTTGCAAACGGGTTTTGAAAGACAGCATGGTACACTGATGGGAAATAAAATAATAAACCATTGCAAGGGTTATTCCTTACATTATGGACCATGCCTTTCATAACTGAGTAAAAAAAAACTTAAGAGGGGAGTAATTTTTTTTAAAGCTAGGAACAAGCCTTATTTATTAACTTACATTAAACACGTCCTTGGCGTCGGTCCCAGAGATACTGTACGGCCACCAGTATCTGTAGAAAGGTCCGGGATAGAATCCAAATCCACCGTATTGGTTCACTTCTTCCATAATCTGAATTATTTTTCATCGAAAGACCATAATATACATGTAGTACATGTCTATAACAGTTTAAAAGCAAAGCAACTTGGTATCTATTCATCAGAAACATTGTACATCACATAAGGCCGAGTATGTATTATCAAACCCATCGTGTATAAAATCATTCTGCAATTTTAAAAACGAGTAATTTTACTTCATGTCGATTTGTTTAAAAGTCAACGTAATAGTTTTACAAGAGGACGTGCTTGACTGTCAGTACATGTCGCCATTGAAGCACTTACGCCATCTTTTGTGATATCATTCCCCTTGTTTAACAACAGAACGCTCTGATCAACAGCCAGGAGACAGACCACAGAGTTAGGGTCAGCTCTTACTCTGAGGTCCACACTCTGTCCAGGTTCGGCCTCACTTCTGGACGCATTCAGAGAGACCTGAAGTAACAATTTCAAAGATAATAAACGATTAATTTATGGTGACATTTATTTATCTTTATTTTTCAAATTTTACTTAGGATTGATTGAAATAAAATTTTAGTTTTTTTATGATAAGCAGTTTCATTTTCTAATGAATTGTCCCGCAAAGCTTTTAATGAAAATTTATTTATTTATTTATAAACCCCCTAAACACACAAGCTGATATTTTTTCTCTAGAAAAAATAAATCTTAACTTCATTTCAAAGAAAAAAATTATTCGTTGCCAACTCACCATGTTCTGAATAGCGCCTTCTACATTGAAGCTCACGCCGTCATTGACAATCTCGCCGTCAGGTCTCACATAGTACACAACCATTTGGGCGCGGGGGGCCATCGATGACGTCAGAGGGATGCGGAAAGTGCTTGAACTGGTCAGCGTGACAACCCCAGATGCTGCTATTTCGCCTCTAGCCAAAACCTAAGAATATGAATTTAGAAAGTACTGCAAACAATCAGGTACGATGTCCCCCCGAGTAGGGTCTATTATGTATACATGTATATAACCTGTACAGTAGCTATATGTATTGTCTACCAATTCACCGTCAGTAGATTAATGTAGACGGTTCCGGTATGAATATCGAGTGAATTAATGTTCTGATACTGTAAATGTTTCTTCTTTAAAAACTATCTCGATTATGCCATTGACTTCTAAATGGGTGGGTTACAAACTTATTTACTGAACAAAATTATGTGTAAGTATTGTCCACATTAACTAAGTGAAAAATTTTATTTGCATTTCAATCTCCGCGCCAATTTTTTTCCCGCCGATAGCGAAGTTTATGACGTGAACCACTTCGTCACGTGGTCCGAAAGTGTTCAGGCTCACCCTACCTGATAGTTCAGCTGGTCGACTTGTTCAGTAGTAGTCACAGCAAATGTGGCATATTGTCCCGCCTAAAAAAGTAAGAATGTTATCGTAAATACTTGAAAAGGGGTACGATATGCAAATGCGAGGTACTGTACTTAGTAGGGCCTACGGGTAATCCGAACGCACAAAAATACTACCATATGTAAGTACCCTATGAATGAACACGTTCAGGGTAAATTTGCAAACAGCGTTTGACATCTATTTTCAAGGCCATCATAAGCCGTCATTCTTGAGTAGTGATATACAGGTACTATAACTTTCCACTACCAAGTTTATGTTCTTACTCACCACGGCATCCGTTGTGATTACTAACAGTTGTAGATAGCTGTCACTGGGGGAGTGCATCCTGTTAATATTCCTGTAACCTGTCCTCTTTTCATATTCAGCCTAAAAGAGACGGGTTACTTTAGTTTCTATTGTACAAATTGCAATTGAACGATTATTATTATTATTATTATTATTATTATTATTATTATTATTATAGTTTTCTCGGGGAGAAGGGTTGGAAGAAATTGAAGATGATAATATTACATTAATTTTGAGTAAATTTGACTGTTACCATTATAGAAGCCTTTCTCATCTCTACTCTCATGTTTTTCCTATATTTACTAATCACTCTATCGTATAAACAATTCGTTTTATTCTAGTGTTCCAACGATACTCACCCTTAAATCCATTTGCTGGGCGTCACTTGGTGGCGTGAGGGTCACTTCCACTATCCCGTCCTCTGGGATGGACAGCAGCATAGATGGTCCCTCCCTTGACAGTAAGGGATCGTACCACCACGGTCCGGGGAAGGCGATGGAACGCTTGGCAATGCCCACGGGTTTAAGGGGCACGGGTTGGATGAACGGTGGAGAAGGGGTTGGGTCTGGGTTGGGGTTCTTGTATCTCACCGTGGATGTGATGTTCAGTGTGGCGGGTTTTCCTAAAGGCGTGTCGTCCTGGTATGTAACTTTCACCTGAAAAAGTTTTAGAATATACCGATTTAGCGATTTAGAGGTCTTAGCCTTAGCCTTAAAAAAACGCCATAAATGACGTTATGTTTTATGCCAAAATTAATGTCTGTAATTCACAAACATTAACCAGGGCGTTAAAAAAACTGACTAGTTTTAACCATAAAATTTCCATTTCAGTGCTAAACCATTATAATTTAAACCATCACCAATGTCTTGAAAACATATAATGAAACTAAAAAATTATAATAGCATCGCTGGTACATGTAATACGCATTTTTTAATTTTTTTATTAAGGAAATAGAAGCACCCGGGACAATTAAGTAGTGTATTATATGTGTTCATCAATCATACTGCTTTGTTTAATAGGTTTTCCCATGCATCTACAATTTAACCACAGAGCTTACTTTATTTGCAAGTGCTTGGTGATAAGAATCAACCGTGTTTCCACGATGTTAACAGGTGTGACCTACGAGTAGTTTCGAACCGGTCGAGGACAATTTTGGTTTAACGTAATGTGGAATATGTAATATCACTAGCAGGATTACATTCTTCTGCATGTGAACGCGTTAAGGAGATATCTATCTAATACTCAGTCATGTTTCGATCATGAAGCATCCTGGAATGAAATCAAATTTTAATTCACTTTGAAAAAAAAAACTTACATATCCTTTATAGGCCAGGCCAGGTTTGAAGGAGCTGGGGGAGTTCTGCAGCCATTCGACCTTATATGGCGAGTTCACGAAGTATTTAGATTCTTCTCCAGAAAGCGTGATGCCAGTGAGGGTCTCTGTCACGTTCGCTTTCACCTCAATCCCGTATATATTATTGTGGCCTATCAGTAAGTCTTCCCTGAGAAGAGTGAAGGACGCTTCCCCTGTCACTTTGTCCAACTGAAATATATCAAAATATCCCATTTAGTCAGCTATCCGGTGCCTTTATTTCACTTGCAATGTCATTAGCAATAGTGATAAAAGTCAACTTTAATGCTTAAATGCTTAATACAGAATGGAAGTGAGCAGCAGAAACTTTTAAAATAATGGCATTGCGAAAGTATTCCAAACAAAGTTAGCCTTATAACCTGGCTTAAAAGCTTTTAAAATATGAAATGGCTTAGTAAAGAGGAAGAATTTACTTACCACCATTCTTTGTTCAACACCATACGTTCCGTTGTACCTGTATTTCTTACAACAAGTGGGAACAGCTCTCAAAGTAACGGTACCTTCCACAGGCTTACCATAGGTGTATCTATTGTGCAAATAAATAAATATTTAAATAAATAAATATTTAAATAAATAAATAAATAGATAATTATAAGCGATATATATCTTTGTCCTTATCTTTATGTAGGGATGAAGCTCTTTACACTGCACCATGTTGCAGCATTTAAGTTCTGTTGTTGCAAACATGCAATCAACCCTCACGGTTATTCTAAGAACTTCAGAAAAGTTAAGCGTGTTTAAAAGTAACTACCCTCATTTTAACTGTATGCAAAAAATGACTTAAATTCACTGTCATCTTACTGCATGTCTTTATCAAAATGACATTGTTATTGTTTATTATTAAAAAAAAATTATTTAATTATTTCGCTAATTGGTTAGTTGGTAATAATAGTTCTTTTAACTTACGTTGCAACAACTTTTCCAGTAATTGAAGGGGCGTCCTCTAAGATATATGGTGGAAGTTCAACTTTGACCTCGAATTTCGGTAAAACTGATAACAGACAGAATGAAGGTATTAAATAATGGTACTACTACATGACATATAAGGAGCTTTAGAGTGAAAACAAGATAAAATTATCTTATATTAGTCAGGAATAAAGTTTTTATTACTTTAAACTGTGCTTTTTATTCACATTTCTAAAATGCTTATCATTTTCATCTTTTATCAGGTCCTTATATAAAACTTCTCAATGTAAACATGTCTGATCTAAGACAATATCATGCTTACCATATTCGTCGACCTCAAATTCTGTTTCCTTACTTTCTCCCTGCAAGTTGGAAATGTACATAAGACTAATAGTTTGATAAAATATTTTACCACTAAAGATCTCGGACAGTAACTGTGATTAATTAAGTTCCAATTTAATATTTGGCAGATTCTTGAGACATCATTATACTTTACAACTTTGTGCCAATTTCTAAGAAGTAAATTTTACATCCATCCAATTTTGAAAAAAAAATTACCATAAGGAAAGTATATTGGCCAACCTCGCGTGTTTCCGTTTCGCAGGACGAAATTGGCCGAGGATTTCCAAATCACAGGTCGGCTACCACTAAAACCACGGCAATCATGCCGAAGACTTACCAAGATCTTGACTTTTATTTTCCAATCTCCCAAGACTGGTTCGGAAGGCAGCGCCATTTCACTGCTTACTATGCCAGCCTCTCCCTGGACGTCGATCATCTGCTTTACTCGATTTTCTCTGGCGTCCTGGTTAATAAACAATTTTCAGTTTCTGTTTGTGGAAAGGATGTTTACGTTCATGATCTTTTTAGTTGTAAACATCCATAAATAAACTCCCAGGAGTGAAAAGCGGAGCTTCAACGTTTTTCAAGATACGATATTACTTGAGATCATTTTAATTTTTCATGAATTTCTAAACAAAATTACACATCCATATCAACAAGATGCATATCAATCGAAATGGGCAATAAAGATTTTTTTAGATTTCCGAAGGTTCAATTACATCTATCTAATAATTATGAGGCTAAAAAAGAAACACTCTTACGTATATCTCAACTGTCATAGGAGCAATGATGGGTTTCAAGTCGGGACCAGTGGCGAATGCCCTGAAGCGAACTGGAAAATAAAATTCAACATAAAGTTCTCAAATGTGATGTTATTACACCATGACAACGCGAAAGACATAACTCTGCAAGGAATGAGTCACCGAGGAAATCATTACAGCCATGTTAGAATAATAGAAATGACAGCTTTATACCTGAGTTATCTGCATATCATGAGGGTTATAGTTAATGCAACAACTGCCCTAGAGTGCGCGATTTTAAATTAAATATGAGTACTGGTTGAATAATTCATTGCTCCATTCGAATGATCAAAAATATTTTTAAATTTAAGCAGCAAACACTAGGTATATTTAGACAACTGTGAGTGATTTATATCTGTTTGGATGTTGCAATGTGTATTTAAACATTTATTAAGTGTATGAAAAAGTGGGCAATAGTTAAAAGGTGGGCGAAACATGACAAACGAAGCGTCTTTTTTCAAAGCAGATTTGCGAATAATAAAGTACTTATGATGATCTGACACTTGTCTATGTTCCTTGCCATCTTTAATTAACATAAAATATAAGACCTGCGAATTGAGGGAGCGGCCATGAAACAGCTAATAGAAAAGAGTAGTGGGTAAAGCTGACCATTGTATACACTAGCAGTACACATACATGTACAGTATACTAGTTGGTGAACATATTAATTAGCCAGTGAAGCTACTTTCGTCACGACACTCACCTGTCTGTCCCGGTTGGTAAATCCCTTTATCTGTCTGGGTGAAGATAGAGAGACTTTTGGAATCAAACTGCAACCACGTCTCATTGGTGAAGGTGAGGCCGCCATTACCTATCACTTTTAACTTGAAGTCTCCGTAATAAGTGTAGTATCTGTAGACATTGACGGGTTCTATATCTCTCGGTACCTACAAGAATGGTCGTGAGAACGGTTGCTACAGCATGAAACAGTTTTAATATCTGTGCTATCTTCATGTTAGAATAAACCGCTATTATCTCTTACGGCAATTATTTCGAAATAAATAAAAATATGATTAGATAAATAGCTTAACAGATAAATTAGCAGGAGCGCTACTTTTATCAAAATTGTTCACGTGTTCTTATCTACGCACGTTGTGCATGTATTTTGTAGAAATAAAGACGGAGCACATTCAATTTTTGTATTTCTCATAGAGTCGGTTATGTCGCTTTAATCAACGCCCAGGTTGTGATTAGTTTTGAGAAGATGGAAAGGAACAATATTCATGAATGTGACAACCTGTTTTGCCGAAAGCCAGTTTTGTTATCAGATGGGATCGACCTATGCGGAGTGTCATGTATACTTACAACATGTAATTGCTTCGTACATTTGAGGATAATATAATCTGTTATCTTTATTTTTAATGAGCTGCACTAAAACTCTTGGATAAACATACCACAAGCAAGTAAATGCTTCTAGTACTTTTTTTCATGTATTTTACATGTTTAGTGCAGCTTGAAGTGGTGATTAGGAGTGGTTTAATTGACTCCTTCCGTCGCTATAGTCGCCCGTTTTAGTCTCTGCACTTTTAAGTGGAATATATTAAAATGTCAATAAGAGCCAGGCGCTAGTTGCGTAATTAAATGATAACTCTACTTTGAATATATATATTACAAATGTAAAATGAGTGCATGTGTTGCGCTAATGTATATAAATGGAGAGAAAGAAAGAGAGAGAGAGAATGAACTTAAAAGATAGAGCTTACCTGAATCGACAGTGTCCCAGATGAACCTAAAATNGGTATATTTAGACAACTGTGAGTGATTTATATCTGTTTGGATGTTGCAATGTGTATTTAAACATTTATTAAGTGTATGAAAAAGTGGGCAATAGTTAAAAGGTGGGCGAAACATGACAAACGAAGCGTCTTTTTTCAAAGCAGATTTGCGAATAATAAAGTACTTATGATGATCTGACACTTGTCTATGTTCCTTGCCATCTTTAATTAACATAAAATATAAGACCTGCGAATTGAGGGAGCGGCCATGAAACAGCTAATAGAAAAGAGTAGTGGGTAAAGCTGACCATTGTATACACTAGCAGTACACATACATGTACAGTATACTAGTTGGTGAACATATTAATTAGCCAGTGAAGCTACTTTCGTCACGACACTCACCTGTCTGTCCCGGTTGGTAAATCCCTTTATCTGTCTGGGTGAAGATAGAGAGACTTTTGGAATCAAACTGCAACCACGTCTCATTGGTGAAGGTGAGGCCGCCATTACCTATCACTTTTAACTTGAAGTCTCCGTAATAAGTGTAGTATCTGTAGACATTGACGGGTTCTATATCTCTCGGTACCTACAAGAATGGTCGTGAGAACGGTTGCTACAGCATGAAACAGTTTTAATATCTGTGCTATCTTCATGTTAGAATAAACCGCTATTATCTCTTACGGCAATTATTTCGAAATAAATAAAAATATGATTAGATAAATAGCTTAACAGATAAATTAGCAGGAGCGCTACTTTTATCAAAATTGTTCACGTGTTCTTATCTACGCACGTTGTGCATGTATTTTGTAGAAATAAAGACGGAGCACATTCAATTTTTGTATTTCTCATAGAGTCGGTTATGTCGCTTTAATCAACGCCCAGGTTGTGATTAGTTTTGAGAAGATGGAAAGGAACAATATTCATGAATGTGACAACCTGTTTTGCCGAAAGCCAGTTTTGTTATCAGATGGGATCGACCTATGCGGAGTGTCATGTATACTTACAACATGTAATTGCTTCGTACATTTGAGGATAATATAATCTGTTATCTTTATTTTTAATGAGCTGCACTAAAACTCTTGGATAAACATACCACAAGCAAGTAAATGCTTCTAGTACTTTTTTTCATGTATTTTACATGTTTAGTGCAGCTTGAAGTGGTGATTAGGAGTGGTTTAATTGACTCCTTCCGTCGCTATAGTCGCCCGTTTTAGTCTCTGCACTTTTAAGTGGAATATATTAAAATGTCAATAAGAGCCAGGCGCTAGTTGCGTAATTAAATGATAACTCTACTTTGAATATATATATTACAAATGTAAAATGAGTGCATGTGTTGCGCTAATGTATATAAATGGAGAGAAAGAAAGAGAGAGAGAGAATGAACTTAAAAGATAGAGCTTACCTGAATCGACAGTGTCCCAGATGAACCTAAAATAAATAAAAAAAAGAAAAGAAAAATTATTCGGATATTTTATAAGATGTCATTAACATTCAGAGATATAATGCATGTAAATATGCTAAGCAAAAATATCCCATGTGAATTATTTACGTGACATGTAATAGAGCCCAACTCCAAATGAGCGGGTGTTGTCTTATAATTTTATTTTTAATCTGGAGTACACTGAACAACAAAACTGACCCTGAATGATTTAACAAATATATACATAACCCATAATGCTAAAAACATGTATCTAAGTTTTGCGTGGGTCGTTTATATTTTTGCTCAGTGTGTATTTTTTAATTTAAATTTGAGATGTGTCAAATAAGGTTAACCGCTGGTAATTTGGTGCTACATCTCCATTATCTTTAAACGATAAAAGCCTTAACAGTCATTCGTGGTTTGGAGAAAACATCAACGCTTGCTATTACATATCCGGACTCCTTGATAAAGCATACACCTTTACAGATAAAGGGAATCAAATTGGAATGAGGACATCAATTATACTGCAGATACGGTGTCTCTTTAAAGGCATGAAGCTAACAACTGCGTACCTTCATATACGGTACATACTATCACAGTACATGCCACAGTCGGGACCTGTCATGCACGCACGGCACTGGGATAAATAATAACATTTCTTCTGTAAACAAGCTCTGTTGACACCATGTTAGATCTCGGTTTATCTCAAACTGTCCCTTTCCTCCACATCGAACGAGTGCGAGATAAAGTATAAACCAGCCGTATATCTAGCAGTACCGGTATCTTCACATCAGTATTGTAATCAGGGCACCGTGGAGATAGAGGGTCATCTTTAACATTCACTTACGAACCAGAACAAGTGCCAGCAGAGCAAGACTGTTGACCTGCCTGTCTTCTTCTGCCATAAATATGCAGATCGAAGATGGATAAAGTGATAGAAAGAATGCTGTCTCAAACGCCACATAAGCCTCCTTGGAATTATACAATCCCTTCATGTTTTACATAGACATTTTACATAATTATTAACCTATAAATAATGTCAAGGGTTTCGACGAGTGCCCGATTGGTTTAGAGGGTGGGGGTTATAAAAAGAGAAGGACGTCCGACGCATGAGCGCTATTTCAAACCGTACATCTATTACTGATGTCCCTTTACTAGATTAATTATGTGTCTGACCATGTAATTAAATATGTAATTAAATCCTTACCGAGACGAAACACGCCGACACCGCCAGCAATTGCCGTGCCGTTTCGGTCAATGACGGCGGTAATTGTCACCGGTAAGTTCGGGGTGTCCAGTTTTAATATGGACACGCTAATGTCGTAAGTCAAACCAGGACGGAATCTTCTGGGGGAAATCATTATGTAGGAACTGAAATATAATGCAATGAATCTTTGAAAAATAAATTTTAAAGTATTAAAGCAAGTCGTTAGATCGCCAAATTATAAAAACTTAAGCCGCTGTTATATTGAGCTTTAACTCAAGGTATCGTCGACCATAAAATCAGCATAAACAAGCACTTAACTTCATTTTGGTAATATATGGACACTTTTTAAGCTAACAAGCCTCCAAGACGTTTGTATACTGGTCCCATGATTTGTATTTAAACCAGAGCTAGAGCATTGAATGGTAAAATGTTCTTTGGCACAAGAAAGACGCTACAGCAGATCGAAAATATAAACAGAGAAAAATGAAAAAAGAAAAATATCAGTAAACATTTGAACTAACCTATCATATCCATAAGCACACGCAATCCACATCGCTGCCACGACGGCACCAAACACAGGCCGCGTCCACATTTTTAAAACAAAAGAGGTATAAAAATAATCCAGGCTAAACCACTCTCTGTGTGACCGTTGATGTTCACCAAAGTGAACTAAAATTATAATCAGGCCAGGGAAGCGGCACCTCTTATATATATTCCTCCCAATCCCATTATCAGGTCTAATAGCAGCCGGGGTGCAGCGTGCATAGGAACAACCAGTGCGTGACACTCCTGCATATTTTAGCATAGTAAACAACATCGGGATTTGTCCGCTGAAATGAATGACGTCTATTAAAGACATTTCCTCATAGGTCGTCTCTTGTTGACTGACCAAGACACGCGGTGAGGTTTTCGCTGCCTAGTACGGATGGACGCACCGTTGTTAATTGGCATTTATGACAATAAATGACAAATTGTGACCAATAAAAGGCCAACTTAGTTGGATGTTTTGGTGTGCCGGACATGAAGTGACACTTTGACAAAATACTTATGTTGACATGGTTGAAGGATAAGGTATTTCTCAAGACTGAAAAAAAAGCATTTTAGTATTCTTTAAAATATAGTTCGTGTATTAATTTGTTACGGTGATGACTTAATTTTGGTTCTTTTATCATCTGCCAATTTATCAATTGATTTATGCAGTTCTTTAAGATTAAAATTTATTAAATGCACTACATGTAACTGATCTATTTCAAATAAACTGAATTCAAGTTAATTTAATTGTTAATTTCCAAATAAAGAAAGCGGTCCTAGTTAAGAGAGTTAAATTTAGCATTTGAAAGAAAATCTAATTGAATGCAGTCATTAATTGCTTTATTTATTTAATTATTTTTTGACTGGAATATTAACGTTTGCAAATGACGCGAGTAGCCTTTAACTTCACAAACGCGTGGCCTAATTGCGACCGGACATGGCATCTATTAATATTATCCCATTTGTCTTCCGCGTTTTGTTCCTAAAATAGACTAGCAAGGATAGCCGGCGTCACGACTCGAAGTGACCCCGTTTTTTTATTGCGACTTAGGTGTCTGCAGGTGAGAGTCTGTTTTTTACCGCACGTGCTCCAAGCCCCTCGAGCCGTTGCACCTAGGAAGGTTTTTTATCATTATTCCTTTGGGACATCTTAGAGGAGTGTGGGCTACAATTGTTACTTAAAATTTATTTATTTAAAGCGGGATGTAGAAACTTGGAGCAAGGGTAAAGCGTGATGATATTGTCTACAAAGGTGGGTCAAGCTGTCGGGAATGTAAGAATTATCTGCGTGAATTACGTCATTACTTTATCTCTAAGTATCCTGTCTAGAAGGAAGTTTTGGCGCATGCCTCTTAGTAGGACTTGCCTGAGGCAACGTTCTTCGTGTTAAAAAAAGGACAAGTTTCTAATGGAACATTTATTCAAATTATTCGCACAGTAAAACTTACTTACAATAAAACTATACATTTTCTTGTTCAGTATTTGAAAAAAGAAAGCTCAATACACTTCCTTTCTTAAGGTATCAGTATTCTTATCTTGATATCCCCCACGACCTATAATTACGATAACGTACACGTAACTAATTAGCATTGACATTGCGTGTTTTATGTTAGCTTTAGTTGTGTCCTATATAGTTGTAATATTTCTTAACTTTTTTATTTCAAAGATGTATAACAGCTAATATATTAAAAGTTAAAAAGATGCTTAACTATCCACTATATAGGCGCCTTGTGTTGATCGTTACACGAAACTTTTTTTAAGTCAAAATAGGTTTAAGCAAAAACAGCTTATGCATATGATGGGCCAAGTTGCATTTTACAAGGTATCTGTATATCGCCTTACTATTGCGAGCGCCTTTATCTTGTTTTTTCATCTTTTAAGGGGGTTATCATCATATCATTTAAATCATTGTTTTGGTCGTGACGTTATATTTTCATTCAAACAATTAAATATACAGCACATGTATCTCAACTGCATAAAATCGCTGCCCAATATGGTATATATTCATCTTGAGCATACGCGTTATGTAAAAGAGAGATCGCATGTCAATGTAGTAGTGCCAGGGTTTCCAATAAACGTTGAAACCAATGACTCAACCAGTAGGCCTTGATCTCTTTAAATCAACTATAAATCAAAGACTGTACAAACTAATTACTGCACCCAAGGAATGTTCGTCCATGTCCACTGGTCACGAGTTAAACATTACTGATAGTGTTTGAGTAACTATTAAGGGTGTACTAAGTGATTAAGTGATTGGTGAGTAGTGGTACACTGTAGTACCTCTCCCCAGGCGTGAGACGGCGTGGGTGCCTGATGTGGCACCCCCTGGCCTTAGGATCGCGTTCTATGTTTTTTATTATTATTCCGTTGGGGCATTAACAGCGGGTCACGCTTGTTTGCGGGGGTACGGTAGGTCATGCAAGCAGTTTAGTCCAACTGGTAAGACTTGTCGTGCTACCCACAAGTATTTGGTCAGAGATGTTTTGTCTGCGTTTTTAAGCGATGATATCTCTGATGCCAGGCGTGTTTTCAGCTATTTTCTTTATAAGAAGTGTTTCCTTCACAAATCTTTCAGACTTTAGCCCTTCTCAGAGAGTTAGGGTTAGTGTTTCAAATATCGGTGTGACAGGAATTGTAGTCCTAGGAATGGGGTCTCATATAATTAATACAGGTTATGGTTAGTCGGAGTATTTGGGTTTTTGCACACAGTAGCCTACCAGTAATGGGGGACAAACATTCCTGTTACCCCGGTACATCGGTTTTACGCATGACAGTACTTTACATTTCAAACTATTGGTCAGATAAAAACTGTAGATAATGGGAAAATAATCCAAATAGCCGCTGAAATTTTCACAAGTCAGAGTAGACCTAGTAGGCTAACTTTGCAGGGGCGGATCCAGAATTATTTGAAGGGAGGCTCCGTTTTTAACGAATGACACCCGCAGATGCGAAGCCGACACTGCCCCCGCCCCTACTCCCTGGCAGCGGACCCCGAAAATATTTGGTATTTTAGAGGGCGAA
>NW_019775602.1:500592-512015 GCF_001039355.2 Lingula anatina
GGTTTGTATATGGCTTTATCCGTCTGGATGAAGGCAGAGAGGCTCTTTTGACTCATACTCAGCCATGTTTCGTTTTTAAATTGAATCCCACCCCTGCCTTCCACTTTGAGCTTAAAGTTCCCGTAGTAGGTGTAGTACCTATATATTCTGATAGGCTTTACGTCCCGTGGCACCTGTAGGAAGAGAATGTCGAAATAAACTGAGCGCTGTAACTTTCAACCCACGTTTTACTGACAGTTAAAGTCAATGTCGGAAATTATGATTTTAGGCAAAGCGCTTACTTAACAAAAACGTTCCGTTTTTTTCTCTTTCCACCATTATTTTTCATGTCCATAAACACATAAACAAGGTTTTACAACTTTGGCTCTGTTTTTCACGTACCACATTTTCACTTTTTACTATTTTTAAATAAAAATTAAAATGTGTAAATGTGCAGATCAGATTGAAACATGTCGGTATATCGTACATTGCAATGCGCGATAGGCTAATCAACACTACGTGTAAGTGAATTAAAACACAAGCCTACCTGCAATGTTAACTTCCCTGGTTGTCCTGCAGAATGAAATATACAAATGATCGGGATTTTTCAAAGAAATCCAATCAATGAGCCAATGGAAAGATTTTCGTGATACATTTTTCTTTTCCACTTCTAAATAAGCACAATGAATTGCCGAGGACTTGGTGCCTAGAGCATGTACTTGATATTAATTGAAAACTAAACTCTTAACGCCGCACTTCAGGTTTCAAAAACATTAATGTAAAATAGAGACAGTGATGCTATTAAAACGTTAATAGAAAAATTATTCATGTGTAAAAAGAAGGGCACACGCGAAGTCAACACATTTTCCCTACAAAAACTTATTTCGACTCTTTTTTTTTTAATTACCTGCTCTGAAATCGCCCGATGCCATGGCTATGGTTATATTCTCTTGAAGTATTTCAGCCCGAATGTGAACCGGTGCCTTCAACTTGGGCATTACAGAGACACTGATCTCATACGGCAGGCCTAAGCGCACTGTGCGCGGCGATAATAGCATGTACGAGCTACAAAACAGATAAACAATTAGAATAGAATAAGAAAACACTTAATTTCTTAACCAAGTGGATAGACTATGTGAAAGAATACCGGATTTACATCAATTGAAGTCACGCCACTCGTCATCTTATTAACAGAAAGTGAAATTAACACAAGATATGTCAACTAAAATACTTAAGTGGCCCATTCTCCATACTAAATTTGTTTGACATTACAAAATAAAAAAAGTATATTTACTTGTCAAATCCCCGTGCAGCTGATGTCCACACTGCGACAAGCGAAATTGCAAGAAGTGCCCTGTATAACATTGTATCAACCATGAACGATGCACTTGTTCTGAGTAGCTGACTTCTCCACTCTCGACAGCTTCCAAAATACAATAAGATTACGCCACGCATCCGTATTTATACGCTGGTGCTCGTCGCATTAAAGTCAGCTGTTCGACAGATTGCTATGCATAACGTGTACCAGGGTCGAGGCACTCCCGGCTGAAGAGACAGGTTGTAAACAAGTCCAGGATGTGAGTACTGCCTACATAGCTGTAAGTGAGAAGTTCAACTCCACGGCAACCTGTAGCTATAGGCAGCGATGGAGGGCAGAAACGGGGGTGTTCGACTCAACAGGAACAAGTGACCGTGTTCAACGATGACGGGTAAAGAAGGGCCCCTGGTTCTAGTGATTGCAACAATTTGTTCATGTGAAAACAAACTAAGTGTGGTTTAAAGCAGGGGAGGGGCGTCTAGGAGTTTTGTCTCGAACGCAATCTCGCATAATACTGCGTTCAAGCTTGTCCAAATGGAGAACAAGTTAGCGGATGTAAACAGACACGCTATTTCAGATTCAACGTTACACGATTGGTCATAGGCAGCAAAGGCCAGTGCTCTGACTCAGATCCCCTTTTCGGTGTTGATATTGCCAAGCTATCTCAAACAAACCAAAGAGGGAAATCTAATTATGAACAAGTTTGTCCGTCTCCGACTGGTACTACAGGTACTAGCGCGCCTTGTTTTGGATATAAAAATAAACCGTAGTCTTACTTCCTCATGTCGCTCAAACACGCTTTTTTATTAATTATTATCATCAAGAGTACAGAGTAGCTGCTCTTTAATTGTATCATTTGTGCCAGTTTGCACAAAACGACAGTCGTGACTTTATAAAACCAAGAAACGTGACTAGCATAAGCATATAAAGTCTGTGAACTAGAAAGAGGGATCGGGTATAAAAATCTACTTTTGGGTTCCGGCAGAACCTGCTGCCAATATCAATTTTCATCACATCAAAATCACTCAGCATACAATGTAGACTAATTCTGAAATCACTTCCATTTCCTCTGTAGTATATTGCACAATTTGATGTGTAATTAGTGGTTAAGTGTTTGTGTCTGGCTATAAATTGAGCAAAAGTGGATGTTATATAGTCTCCATTTCAACGTGTAGACAATTTACACGGTAGCCACGAAGACAAGGCGTGGAACACAGGGTTAAATGTAGTACATGTTGATTTACTCTAAATTATGTAATATGTGCTTGAGTTAGATGTTTGCTATTAAAATAATAGTCCCTGATGTTACTTTCATCTAAATTTTTACGTGCACCTGTCATGATAAATAACAATAACTGTAATATATCTGTCATAACTTGAGCGTATATCCAGGAGTAGGGAATAGCATAATGACAACATTTATAAAGTGATTTTTTATGTCTGAAAAAGAATAAGCAACGGGCATTGTGTATATATTAGCACACGATTTTGTGGATGTAAAACGATCTAACACGTAACCTGAATACACATCCTGATACTGTACGTTAAACGTGACTTCTCAAGGCTGCCCATAGATTATAAGAAAAAAAATGTCTGACTTGAATAATTTGCACCACCTTTCATCGAGAGAAAACTAATCAAATTGCAAAATAAATTACAGTAAGGGTGTGACGGAAACTAGTATATAAAATGAAGTGATACAGTGTATGAAATGTGGCAGAATACTTGAATAATTTTGTTTTATTTATTATTATTTATTTTGGCGTGTTGTCTCTATGGGCATTAATTAGCTGTTCACGTAACACTATATACACACGTAGCTACTGATGCTACTACGGATGAGTATATGACATAGCGGGAACTGAACAAATTTTATTAAAAAGCATACGGAAAAAGAGTATAATAAACAAACAAAGTAACATTATAAATATGAACATACAGTTTACGCAGAAGAGCATTTCATTATTAGAGTGATACTGGTAAGTCCTTGCACTGCCTGCAGGTTGTGTGCACGATTTCAGATATATCTGGGCTTTTATTTTTTTCAACAAAATTCAAAATGTTAAAGGAAATGTATATGAAAATTAATCTGTCTCGCGTGGAAAGCAAATCTAGCAAAGACCCCCAAAGTTATTTTAACATAATTAAACTACATTTCAAGTGTTAACATGTACCAGTATTGATAACTGTAGTCGAGTTGCCACTTATTTTTACCCAATAGTGGAACCCTGCAATGGTCCTTCCTCTAATCTTCTATCAGTCAATAAGTACTATCTCTTCTCTATTCGACCAATGTTAATAATAATAATAATAATAATAAAACACTTCTTAAAACCGCGCTACACATGCGTCTCAGCGCTGTTTACATAAAAAATAAAAACTCCACAGATAAATTAAAGCTAGTATAGACTAAAACAGAATACTTAAAAAATTTTAAAAACTAAAAAGATGCTATAAAATAAAGTATTCATTAAACAAAAAAGTTTTTAAATTCTTCTTAAAACAGTAATATGAGTCATCCAGAGACACATTAGATCTGGTGATAAAATTAGACCATAAAATCGGTGCACAAATCTCGAAACTTCTGTGTCCATATGTTTTAAGAGTCTTTTTGGTGTCTTTTCGCTTAAGTTGAAGTTGACCACTAGATCGAAGTGATCTGATAGAAGTTAAAAGTTCTATGGTAGAGTTTAAGTAAAATGGACAGTCGCCCTTTAAAATTTTAAAAGTCAAAAGTAATATTTTAAAAACTATTCGTTGAGACACGGGTAGCCAGTGGAGGTTTCGCAGAATTGGTGTGATGTGGTCGGACTTCTGAGCTTTACAGAGGAGACGAGCAGCAGAGTTCTGAATTGATTGTAGCTTTTCCATTTGATAGTTAGGTATTCTAAACAATAGACTATTGCAATAATCCACTCTAGAGGTTACAAATGCATGGATGAGTTGTATATGTAAACTAGTTACGATCCTTTTCTTCTTCCTTTTATTTTCTTTCTTTCTGTACTTAATTAGTTCTGGTAACTTTTGTGCTCCATACTGAAATATTTGAAGTTATACATTTATTCTGTTGTATATACACATCCATTTGTTTTATTTATTCACTTATTCAATTTTGTGGAGAGCATTTAATGCTTCCAGCGCTTTGCCTCCATTTCTTTCGAATAAACGTTGTTAAAAAAAATTTATAACAGAAATGCATCATTCAGGGCTAATTAAGAAAAAGAGAGTCCGTTAAAAATCTGGCAAAATTGGTCTAATTGAAACTGCCTTCGTCTTTTATGTCTTTTATATTTCTGTTCATTGCCATATGTTGTTGGACATATCCTAAAATAAATTTCTGTTGCATGTTTTGGTTCCATTTTTATTTTTTAATATAAGTAACGTGCTTATCAAGCAGTGATAAAACTATGTTCGTCTGACAGATATAAAGTGATATTTCTTATGTCCACGTGATTGAACATTAACCAAAAATGCCGGAAACTTGAAATACATGTACATGACATAAACCACTTGCTATGGTGAACCAGGAAGCACACAGGACACCAATAACGCAGATATATTTGATGGGATTACAGTCTTTGTCAGCTGCACATAATCATTTCGTAGATTTATATTCGACGCATGCTTTGTATTTATTTTATATGGTCGTTCACCACTTTGTATAAATCAATACAGGTGCCCATTGTGCGTGTTTTTATTGCACAATTCCCGCTGATTGCTGTAGTTGCGCCATCTTAAGCGGAGCTGCAATTACACGATTTCATACTACACCAAGGCAAAAACGTAGTCTAATGAAGGATCTTACTTTGACATTAAGGCCCACATATATACAACAGTTTCTTTCCAAAGGACATGTAGAGCCCAATATAAACTGCAAACATACTTATGCTCTCGTGAACGGCTGATGGGACGTAGAGTGGTGAACTGGAGTTTGTCATCACTTGGGAATATTGCCATACATTATTTCCTCTAAGTAGGCTTATCCAGCGATAAGAGGGACCCCAGAGAATTTCTGAAACAACCTCGGACAGTTGCAGACTCCACACTGCTTTATTTTGCAGATAATAATTCAATTTTGATGAATAAAACTGAAGCAGTTAAAATTAAGGGTAGGCGATCACTTCAATTGATTACTTGACTACTTAATATATATATATATATATATATATATATATATATATATATATATATATATATATATATATATATTCTTTTTTTTGGGGGAGAGGGGTAGAACACGTTTAATTCACAGTTTGGGTAATTTTAAAGTACACTAAGGTTAGGCTACACTTACATGTAGGTTTCCTGGGTTCAAATACAAACGCCTCACTTATACTCAATTGTCATTTTTTCCATTAAATGTGTTAATTCAAAATTAGGGGCGGTGGCCAGCTTAGCAATTTTGTCTGGCCTAACATTTTATTGTTGTTGTTATTGTTCAGAGTCTGTAGTGTTTGTCGGAAAGTTAACTAAAAATTACACTGACGAAAACTGTTCTCGCTTGCTAAATTCAATTTGTAATGTCTATATGGGAATTTTATCAGACAGACAGAAATGAACTATAAACCTACTGGGTATATATGTAACAACATAGGTATAATTGTGACGTAAAACTCTCAAGAGAAACCATCTTAGTCAAATACCGAACAGCTCATCTTGGACCCCCCCCTCCCCCCATCCATAGATCTGACTTTATCTACGCTAAAATACATTTATACTAGTTTAATCAAGCATTATGACAACTACCCGGTACTTCACCTCCCAAGGCTGTTTATGCTGGAATTGATATAAGATTTGCTCACTCGAGACTTGTTTTTCTATGCTGGCATTGTGTTACATGTAACACTTGGGTAAAACAATTGAAAAATGACTAGTTGTGCCTTTATTTATAAGGGATATTTCATCCTTACCATTAGAGTGATGGAGGATTAATGTATAGATAAAATAATCTGGTATAAAGGCTGAGGTTCGTTTCTGGTATTCTATGCACTGAAACGCCACATAAGCTTACATGTACACGTACCAAGGGTACTGTCTGTGAAAGAAACATGTTACAGAAAATGCGTTTACGTGGATAGGAACAATCGTGGTGTAAATTGATTAATGTTAGTCATTTTAAGCATAAGACAGAATGCATTTTGTCTTTGACTTCAGCAAGTCGACTGCACTCTGTGAGGGGCATGAGTTTTCGGGGGATCTCGCCAGGTTTGGACTAACAGCTCAGCGTGCATCTTCGAGGCCATTCAGATCCAAGGATCTACTGATCCACGGATCAAATATGGCGGACCCTACATGCAAAAAGAGCCGAATTAACCGCTGATGGTCCCCCCTCCCCCGCCTCCACACGCGCCGTTCTTGCAGGGGTCTAGCAAGTAAACCTCGGAGCCGTGATTTAATCTTTTTAATGGCGCGGGAGGCGGGGAGTCCATCAGCGGATAAGTCGGCTCTTCTTTCATGTGGGGTCCTCTATATTTGATCTGTGGATCAGTAGATCCTAAGATCTTCTGTTCTGAATGGCCTTTTGGCTTGAGATGCAAACCGCGTTTGGTTCTCATCTTGTGTCACGTGGTAAACTATCAGCGAAAGGAGATCAACGATCGGCAAGCTGTTAGAACAAATGGTTCACTGAACTCAGTGGGTAGATACTGTGTGTGGGATCTGATTAGCAAGAATAAAGTACATGAAGTACATATACCCTAGTCCTTATGATGTGGAGCCAACTACAGAATCAAACAGACTTATTGATTGGGTGCGAGCCGAGACTCCTGTCGGAATCCAGATAAAACATCCCATTTCTTTTTATCTTCTCACGGAACAGGCCTTCCCAACTACCAGACTCGGCACCTACGGGTCCAAAATAAACCGGTATATCTGACCACACTACCCGTTTTCAAGGTGTGTGTCAGATCGCATAAAAGAGTATCATACCCTATCACAAATTCTGTAAGCCTACCTGTCATCCGGGTATCGCGCCTCGTTTTCGTCAAGTAGGAGTCGTATGAATACAACAGACGACTCCCTCAATCAGGGGGTGGAAACGCGCGACTTATATGATTAAGACGAGCCTACCGGTTATTGTTTTGTGACCTTGAGGAGCAATTTAGGTTTGGTCGTTGCGGCACGCATGAACAGTAGTTGAACTACCACAACTGGGTCTTTTGTTTTTGACAACTGTTCACTCGTCATCGAGGCGCTTGTTCAAGACTACAGGCTGATATCCTAGTACTACCACAATACTTAAGTTTTCTGTCCGTGCGTACAAACCCTGAAAAAGGACAGCCTCGCTGACGAGAACAATGGACGTTTCTCACCCCTCTCTAGGATTACCCCTGCCCTCAATCTCGTCCATCCCGGTAGTCATGAAAATATTTAACCCCCGACAGAATATGCTTCCGCTATCAAAATTAGGTCTACTTTTCTAAATTAATATTTAAGTTTGCAAGTTCTTATTTACAAAACATCATTGGCTATGTCCGAACCTAAATTTTATGTTAAAAATTGCGGTACTGTCAGATTTTAGCATTAACAGAGAAAATTGCAGCAGCGCATGAATCTAGAAGAGATGCACTACTTTCCAACCCCGCTTAGGATCATTGCTATCACATCGCGCACCAGGCAAAATCGGTGTGGTGGCTGATACTCTGTAATGCGATCTGACACACACCTTGAAAACGGGTAGTGTGGTCTGATAAACCGGTTTATACTGGACCCGTAGGTGTCGAGTCTGGTAGTTGGGAAGGCCTGACGGAAGCACACCTTTCAAATACGATTTCGACCTCTTCTCTGTTGGGAAATTAGGTGATTGTTCGAGTGTTTCAATTACCGGTATATTTAGAGAATATCTGCCAAGAAAATATCAATAATTTGCCGTGGCTAGTATTTTAGAACAACCGTAAACACAAGTTCATTGAAATTAATTGTTATTAAAAGTGTCTTTCGCTAAATGCATTTGAAATTTGAATTTACAAAAGATGTATTCACTCCATTTACTAAAGCAATTAATAAATAATTCTGTTAAAATCAATAACAATCTGGTAAAAATGTACATTTTGGTTTACCTGTACATTGTATAAACTTCAATATCCAGGTCTCTTTTATCCTTTAGCTATGTGGTTAACAGTTTCCCGATAATGCAGTTTTCTTCGTTGAAATATAGGATGATAGGTCAGAGACTTAAAGTGAAATTAATTCCTTTATATCCCTCGAGATCAGTGCATCTGTTTTGGTTCTGAACTATAATGTATAGTGAATCTCATTATCATGTGTCCGCAGTGGCACGGAGGGTTGGTCTGTATGTAGCAGTACTACTGGTTTATCACAATCTATCAATTTTCAAACCATTCATCAACTGTTTCGTGATGTGATTATACAGTTCAAATTTCATTGGTTTTGGGTCTGTGATTTTGGTTCATCATGCATGTATTTCTTCCATTGGAACAAAAAGCCAAAATGATATACACAAAATGTTATGAAAAGACGACGGCACGCTCATGAACGCCTCTGTATCCTTCAATTAAGGGAACCACTGCTGCTACATATATCGTGCGACCATGATAAGCCCGCCCCAAGCCCCCAGGGAAGCATACATCAGCTGCAATTGGTAGAAGAGCATGCAATAAAAGCTGTAATGCTATTACTGTCTTTACTTCATTTTTTTCTGGCACAGGCAGCTTTTAGAATATAGAACAAGTGCTCGTGAAGAGCCAATATATGTTTGTACACATTCACGTGCGTAGTGTGTTATATACAATAATTATTGTACAATTATTTCTTGTTAATTTTTCTGATCGAAAGTTGTATCACAAGGAACGAATCAGTTAGAAGTATGGCTTCACAGGCAAATTCGACCACCCCAAGTAAAGCTGGATGCAATCAGAAGAAGTGGACGGAAGATGAAATAACGGAATTCAGCGACAATACTCCAAGGGTATGTTTTCAGTTCTGTAGATATCTTTTCAGTTTATCGTGCCATTTAAGTTGTATGTAGATACCCATGCATGTAGATATTGGCTCTTTGATAAGAAATGTAGCAATGGGTTTTAAACCACGTTTGTTTTTGATTCTAAAATACATGTCTTTAATTTGATTAAAGATAGAAGGACCATATTGCATGTACCGTTAAGCCAATATACTCGAGTAATATACGGCAGCCCACGGTTTAAAAATGGTAAAATGGAAGCCAGCATCACCAAATATGTATGAAAAATTATTTTTAGTAAAATTACTGGAGATTATTTGAATTTGTTCAGCAGTATGTGATTCCTTGCGCTTATATGTGGATGAGAGTGTATGTGTGTGCTTGTGCATGTGCCTGTGTGTGTGTGAGGGGGGAGAGAGAGAGAGAAAACATGTTTCTTGTCCATTTTGTTTATTATATTTTTCAATTTGTTTTACTCTCTTGCCAAAAATGATGGGATTTTTTTGTATTTGCTTCTATAAACTCCACGGTGACAATTTGCACAAAACGTTTTACCTAGCTATAGATATTTCGAATAAACAATTTGCAAGTTATTGATGTTGCACCGTTTCATCTGGTAATGCTCAATTGGCGAAGGTACGTTAGTCAAATTTTGCACAGCAGGTCTGAATAGTGACTATGCCTCGTCGCATATGCCCAAGAAGAGTTTGGCAAGTTGGCAAGTGTTGGGGATGTGGTGTGCAGGACCCAAACAAAGTGGGCATTGCTGTTCATCTTGGAATTGCTCGAGGTACCCTCTTTAGCCACCATGTGCAATCAAGCAACAGCACAGGTCGTCCTCGTAAAACTACAGATGTGTCTTCAAAAGAGAACATTGCCTGCCTGTACCTTCTCTAAGAAACAGTGGCACAATACGCACAAAAATCGAGTTTCCAAAGGATCAGTCTACAGCAGAATTCTGGTTCGTCTCCTTGGCTAATGGTGTACCCATAAGAACACTTTTGAGCAATTAGGGGAAGAACCGCACTTAGAATGGCCCCGAAAACTCCATTGTTGTGAATTGCGTCATTTCTTATTCGTAGCGTTGTGAGCAGACTCCATGCTTCCTGTCAAGTTCGGAAGAAATTAGCTGAAGACCGCGAGGTGGGGATTGTTGCCCAACTTTGGACTGCCATTTCCTTATGAGACTCGAACCAATCTAGTGTTCCTATTTTGACGCTATGCTCTTTAAGGAATCGCTGCAGTGTGTACCGTGTATCTTTTGACTGTATTTGTGGTTTTGTAATTATAGTCTTCATTCATGTTAATATATTGCCTCTAAACAACGTGCCATTGCTTCTACTGTGGCTACAATCACGGGAATGGCGGGAATATCTTTTTCGTCAGAAGGTATAATAACTATTATCCTCCTTTTTGGTTTTCTGACGAAATGAAAAGCACTTTGTCTCTCATGCAATGCTGAAGGAGCTGCTCGCCGGTTATTGTGGCTGGCGCCAAATTACAACGCATCAGTCCCCAATGTTACATGTTACTTTTTTATGATCGCTTAGTAAGTGCACGTCATACACTGTGCACACCGATGGAATCAAGGGAGCAGGGGAGTTGTAACACCCCCTTGGTGACCACCATGTATTACAGGACGCGGCGGTTAACGACGCGTGCATCCAACTAATACCGTTAGTTCTTTCTGCACAGCAGTATTAATGTACTTGAACTCCAATTTTGATGAGCGATACGAGAATCTGTAATGGTCCTCCTAGTGCTCTAACTAAGAACAATTGCGATAATAACGATCCGTATGTGGACGCGAAAAGCTATAGAATGAACATCATGGGTTAGTGCCAATCAATCCCCTTTATATCCAGTTTTTTATTGTAAAATACCGGTAAATAAATTTATACAAATGATGTCGGTAACTGCTGTTGTTTTTTCTGTCTGTTTCTTGTTTATTTTTATTGTTAAATACTTGAAACGCCATGGGTTCTCACCCTCTCTAGCGAATGCTGGCTCAATAAAAGTCAACGATATTTAATGAATTTTGGACCCTGCCAGTTCATCGCTTCTTCCTCGTCTTTAAATTATATAATTAGTACTTCTCGATTTTTTGTTGAAGCAAATTTGCCAAGATTGCCATTTTCCTGATGCCCTACGCGTACATCTTAAGAGATTTCTGTTTAAACCAAGGATCTGTGATTTTTCAGAATCAAA
>NW_019775602.1:517676-541230 GCF_001039355.2 Lingula anatina
TCTCTCTCTCCCCCCTCCTCTCTCTCTCTCTCTCTCTCTGAACGAATGATAACGTGATCCCCAACCACATTTTTGGCCTATTGTGCACACACACACACACACAAACACACACACACACACACACACACTAAAGATCAACATGATACCGGTATATTTAACAGGTCTCAAAGAGAATTAATTGTATGACAAACCCTGTCAGCAAGCTGCCTCTACAGTAGTCATCCTTCCGGCTGAACACAGGCAAAGATAATAACTGAATAAACAACGACATCAATTATGACATACCTCTAACGCGGTCCATAATGCTCTCAGATGATCTTTTTCCATTATCTGCTACTATTTTGTACTGCAGGTTCTCCGAATAAAGAGGTCAAATATAGTAACGTGGCAAATTGAAAGTTATTTATTATTTAAAGACCAGAATGAAGTAGCTGAGTTATACCTGATACGGGTGTTTGCATGCCTGACAGAGGCTACGCAGCAATATGACTGATAAATATTGCAAATATTTTCTAATATACAGAAAAGGGGCACAAACCTTTTTACTTGTAGTGCAGCCTCAGTCATCATGAAGAAAATTCATGTACGATGTACGTGTTCCATGTTCTTGGATTGGGCAGAAAACCAATGTGAGGGGTAATACAGAAAATATGTTATTCTACAGATAACATGATTTCAAAAAAGAAAAAAATCTGGTTCGTTCAACTGATGTCCCACATCTGCAATACAAAATTAAACTTACCTCCGTATAATCTACACGTTGTTCTACTTGATTGAATTTATTTACATGTAGGCCTACACTTGACATACACGTTTTTGAAAATACACATCTATAAATAAATAGAATTAAAAATACTATAAAATAACTGAACCTAAATACTTAATTTCATATATGAATTTTAACTTGTGGCTCCTACAGGCACGTTTTCTTCTTCAACCATCCTGCTTTTTTATTAGCTTTTTCACCTTCAAATACTGAAGAGCGAGTTGTTAACAACCCGCTTGTTTTTCCAAAGCCTTAATTAACTTCAGTTGCATCAGATGAACTTGTAAACGCCCTCCTGTTTACCTGTTCGTCTCACCCGGAATCTCTGTCACATTGTAGATAACCCCATTAATGATGATAGTGATTTCTGTTGGGCTGAGGGCTGTTCCCTTTCACTGATTTTGGTGTTGTCCTGAATCTTTTCTAGTTTCATAAATAAACAATGTCAATTTCAGTTGCACGTTACAAAAGTAGACAAAATCCCCTGAGAAATGCTAATGGTACATGTAGGGCCTATCACTTAACTGGTGGTACGTAATTCAACACTATAATTAAGCCTTCTCGACATACAAAAGTTACAATCATTCACAAGTGGATTGCATGTGATGATCGAAATGATTCAGCAAAAGTGTTGTATTTAAATTCATTTCATCAAACACACACAATTCAGAGCCGGGCACCTGGCGTGCAGTGTTTGGAGAGCGCTCCCAATGCAGTGCACAAGATGGATCAATGGATGAGGACCATAGCTTCATAGGTTTCTCGCCTAGAAAGTGGTTGTCGTCTTGATATTTATGTGCAGTAAACTGAGATGAGGTGCCTCGCCTCGAGTTTGTGCCTAGGGATGGGTTTATTTCGGCCAGAGATTCACCAACAAACTGCAGAATACTGGCTGGGCCAGTACCTAGTGGAATAGGTGACGTCATCCAGTTTCGCAGAAGCTACCCGAGATACGAACTCTGTGATTAAATTCTGAATGGCGCAACATTACCTTTGGATGGACACTGCTATTCATGTTTAATCATATTTCTTTAATCATGATATATGTTTTCCCAATAAATTGCCGATATTGTACCAAATTTATAAATGATAACCAGATGGATTTGTGATTGCAAAAAAGATCCAGATATTATTTGAAAGTGGAGCATGCATTTATTATAAAACATTAAAGAACCGGCAAACGATAAAATGTGCCTTATTTTGAACCTTTTGAAATCGCAGATGCAATATTCTGTTGTAAAATACCATTATGAGTAGAAAAGATTAATTATGTATCTAATGTAGGTACACAGCAATGCGCCTGGAATAAAATTTTAAAAAAAAAATTATATATACACTCTTGGTCAAAAAGGTTGTTCAACCTCCAATCGCATGTGCTTTTGTTTACAAATGATCACCTCACATTGCTAAAGCATTTCGAACAGTGTTTTTTTTTATATTCCAGATGCAGTCGAAGTCTTAAACCCCCCTCATAGCTCAGAAATCTCATGTTCCACAGTGATTTCCACAGAGATAAAAAATCCATAAAATCAAACATACACCAACAAATGTCACCAAATGTACACACAATTAGCAACAGGATGTGCTCGTTAAGGGAAACGTGTCTAATAGCGTTTGTGTCTACAGCGTACTGCAATTATATCCTGTAGGCGGCGCGACATTCCTTCACAAGGGCAAGAATAGTTTGTGGAAAATTGTCCCATTTGTGCAGAAGTCCGGAAAGGTCAGGCAGCATTGGTAGAGAATGTAAGGGGTTGAATAGCCTCTGCATTGCAAACTGTAATATATGACGCAGGTGTTCAACAAGGTCAGTTTCAAGGCTCAAAGGTATTTCCATCCTCAGAACATTGCGTTTCTGCAACATATCACTCACCAGACGAGACTTGTGAGCGTGTTGTCACGATGGTGCCTCTAGCTATCTTTGAAGTCACCTGTTTCGAATGGAGTGCGATACCAGTTTCAGGAATTTCCTCCGACAGGTATTAAAATGGCGGGCCCTTAGTGGGACCTGGGACTATGTATGTTATTCCATGTAATATGACATAATATAAAATGTGAAGACAAGACTTCAATTTATTACATACTGTACATGTATATATAAGATGGGCATTTGTTATTATCAATAATTATCTATATTGGTGCTCAGTTGAAAGACATGAATTTGGGAACAGGGTAAACAAACACGGGTCCACTAACGTTCAGGTGATAAACTGTTGCAATTTACGTGCATATACCATCAGCATATACCATCAGCTTAACGTGGCGTCTTTTTATGGCACCGCCGTTATAACTTACGTAATGATATGGCTTCGACATATTACTAAATAAATTATAACGGCGTGTGATATTTTCACATGCCGTGTGATTTTCAACCCTGAGATTTATCAACAGACGTGAGGGCAATTCAGTTATTATTCTGCCTTACATAAAAGCATAACTTTTCTGCATTAAACAATATAGCATTTAACAAATATGACATAAATTACTGTCTTTTTTTAAATTGCAAGTTTTAATTAAATAAGTTAGTTATTAATATTTAAAATCTTACCTAAGTTGATTTCAAGTACCAGTGGTCAAAACGAAACATTTTAATGAATTAGTCTTTCGATTTTTATGTTCCTTTTAAAATACGAATTTTAATTAATACTTAAAAGAACAATCTCAACATTGCAGTAAATTGGTGCACAGTCTCCTCCAAGAGACATTCTGCGACATGAATTCTAGCTCTAATTTTACCATAGATGGAGTTCAAGAAAAATTTTGAATCGTCAGCAAAACCAGTTGATTCCAGTGATGATTGACAAAGTTCGGAAGCCTTTGGGATCACTGACCGTGACAGTTTCAACTGATATCTCACTCCACTTGGAGAAGGGACTTGGGGGGGAGGGGTTACTGTAAAGGCTTCATGATGTTTACTCACGGTTCTCGTATAGTGAGGGATTTGTTGCAGAAAAGCAATGTTCTGAGGATGAGGCAATTGCTCACTTTGTTCCAGTATTGTGTTTGTAATAGGTGGTGGACACAAATTGTGGTCACAAACGTACATTATTTTTAGCGTTATTCTATACAACTCATTATTATCGAATGACATGTTAGACTTTTCTATGTTTAGAAAGGATGTCTGTTAGAATCAGATATACTTCAACAATTTTTTTTTCAGTGATGGACATTGATACTGCCCCCCCTCGACCCAGCCACACAAACATCTCTGCAAAATAGACACGCTTACTTAGATTTAGCGTCAATTAAGTCAAATCTATTGAGGAAGTCAGAGGCTTCAAAATTGACACATGTCGTGCTGTTATTTCCTTCTCATCTGGTCACGAAATTAAAAAAAGACAGTTTTGACTTACAAGTCCTTGTGATATTTACACATTTTCCATTCAATCGCCTGATTAGCATGTGTGTCTACCGCGTACTGCAATTATTTCCTGTAGGCCGCGACTCGCGGCATGCCCCTTCAAGGGCTATAAGTCTGTCCAGTTGAAAGCTTGACTGTCATTGCTTGCTTTTTCCTCTCGATCTTTTACCGTTCGTATACTTTCACAGTATTTTTGATTGGTCCATTCTTTTATGTTGTCCATCCACGTCCTTGGTCTTACTTTCTCACGTTTCTCCTTTAACATTCCTTCCCACAGCAACCGCTGCAAATTATCTTTTCTTTCTCTTTTTCATTGACCCATGTTACTTACTCTTGTAAGTCTGAATTAGTTTCTTTAAAAAAACTGTATTATCTGCTTAAATCAGATTATTTATATTGATTCCTCCTATAATCACACTTTTCATATCTTTGGCTTCTCTGAATTTCTTCAGTATACAAGTGAATTAATTTGGTCATAGAACACAACCCTGCACCTTTCTTTACATTGAATTCAGTTGCTACTCCATACACAGGTCTTATTGTTGCGGTCTGTTCACAAAAAGATGATTATGGTTTGAAGGTCTTTATTATCTACCCCCTGTATGCACATGTCAGATAACCATTCTATTATCTTTGAATGCTTAACTCGATCAAACGCTTTATTATACTCAATAAAGTAAATTTAAATATCTTTTTCAGATACCCTTTTACAGATGGTTCTTAGATTGAATAAACCTCCTCTTGTTCATGGTCGAAAACCATTCTGTGATTGGCTTACTTCTTGGTCAATTTTGTCTGCTATTCTCTGCTGTTTTACTTTCAATAATAACTTTTGTAATATGACTCATTAGACTTATTGTTCTAAATTCAGTACAATACTGTACTTTAAGTGTCTCCGGAAGAATTACAAATATTGAGTGCTCAAGTTTGGCTGGGATTACACCACCATTGTAGATGGTGTTGCACAAATTGGATATTATATCAATATAATCCTCATCAAGGCTTTACATGCTTCCTTTGGCAGTTCATCTGGTCCAGCTGCCTTCCCATCCTTTATTTTATCACTTTCTTTACCGCCGTACAGGTACTGTTAAATTGTCTTTTTCCACGATAACTATATGATAAGATATAGTTTTAATTATATTTGCCATAAATAGACGTAAATACATAATATGGCACAAATTAGTTTGAATTACTGAAAACAAACCATTCCTCTTTATTTATCAATTCCTTAACACCTGGATTCGTTTTGATTAAGAATCGTAACTTAAATTGTAGATGATCACCATTAAACAAGCTGAAAAACCACAACTGCAGAAGTGCTATGGAAACCATTCTA
This sequence comes from Lingula anatina, assembly GCF_001039355.2. The sequence continues at coordinate 523,143 of NW_019775602.1, forward strand.
TATAAAACATTATATAAATCATCTTAAACAGTGATACATTTTGTTCTAGCTTCAAAAAGAACGGTTAAATGCCTCCATCGACTTTGAAGATGGCCCCCGTTTGTACTCCACAGGCTTTTACATCCTTACAAGATATACACTCAAATACTGCCTTACAAAGGGGACATCAAACCAATGCATGTAACCCGTCCAAGCGGCTGATACCATAATAAAAAGAAATATAGTCTTGAAAAGTACAGAAGTCTTTTCTGGAACAAGGTAGCATAATGATAATCTGTTAATTGCATTTTTTTTGCATTTTTTAATCAAAACTGAGTAATGGCCCTTTTAAATATACCGCAGAATACACATGCAATGTTATGTAGCAGTTTAAGGTCTATTTTCAGAATCCTTTGGTTACCTAGATTACTTTCTACAAATATCACGTCGGTCTTTGATTTTGGAAAAAACATTTATCAGTTTATTAACTCTTGTGACAGGTTAGTTCTCTGATTACGTATGAACCCTTTACTGGTAGTGTTCACAAACTTATGGACATAAGGAACCTCAGTAAATTGATACACACTTTCAAGAGGTGCAAAAATAGATACCGCTAGTGTCTTCACTACTGCATCTCCCCATCTATGGTAATAAAAACCACCTGCCCGGTCCAAGGCATTGAGCAAGTCAGAGACGTTTTTGCTTCTCCAGAATCGCAAACTAGATATTTCAAAATTGTTAAGGAAATATTTATTCCTGCGTAGTTTTCTGAAGAATGTTGGTTGAATCTGCTTGTTGGTGAGATAGGCATTGACGCGCGGATAAAGACCAACAACGTAATCAGGATGCTCATGATTCATGTGTACATATCCATAAGTAAGGTTCTCTTTCGCCATGAACTTGAAAAGATCGAATGGAACCTGGCCAATCAAACGTGAGTCATCATCCAACCTCCAGTAATAGTCGACCAGGCGCATTATGGGCGTCACCTGCAGGCTTATAGATTGAAACCTACACATATGTCTGTAGCCAATACGCTTATCGTTTGCTTTACCCACGTCGCTCCTCATTTTTGTCTCGTTTATCCATTTAGGAACCGAGAATTTTACGAACTGAAAAAACACGTCTGATCTTGTCCATGAGCGAATAGACGTCATGTTGGTATCGCTGAGGCCTGTCTCGTGGAACAACACCACTGGATAGTGGTACATATTGTTGAAATATCTATCTATTCGGCCAAGTCCATCCTTGAGGGTGATTGAAAATCGATTAGATTTGACTAAGATGTAGATGACTGCTTTAGGTTTGTTGACGGGCCACGCCTTCAACATGCTTTTGAATTTTTCTAATTCATAGGAAGATCTCTTTTCTTCGCCTAGATAACTTCCATTAGTTTTACTGACTCTGGCAGATTTGGGGTTGTTTTGGACTGTTAACTTGACTCCCTGAAGCAGGCGCTCTACTTTATATAGAATCTCCTGGGGTAAAAACACCATGTTGTCCTGCCGCCTTTGTGCCTTTCTTAGTTCTAGGACTTCTCTTAATATGCCGAATTGGAACAGGAGCACAAAGGCGATTCCCAAGGCGATACGATATCTACCCAGCCTTCTTGTAGAATGTATCTGAAAATATCATAATATTGCCAATTACATTTTCAAAGCTCTATCTCTCAATCTGAGAAGAATTCCTCTTCCCCCCTTGAAAACTATTCATTTCCTGTTTAAGATAGTTACGTGTAACTAGATAGACACTTTTCTTTAGCCAAATGCCACGTCACGTCATCATATTCTGAATTGAAGAACAAAGATACTATTACACACTTACGATGCAAACAGCTGAACGTTTCATCTCGCCTACAAAACTAAGTCGGCAACATGTGCACCCTTGTTCTCCAAATTCAGGTTCCAACTAAGCCAGTAGGATAGGCGTATCTAAAGCTGCGTATAAATTCGTTCCTTCTCATACACTGGAACAAAGCCTTATTCACATTGACCTTACTTCATATGTAATTCATTGCATCATAACATCTGGTTGGGGCATACTTTATTCATGACTACCCCACATAAATATTAAATCTTTCAAACAAAACTTTGGAAAAACCCGTTAGCAAGGCAGGAGATAGGCCCTGTGGCAGCCTAGAGAAAGGAACAGTACCGGCAGATAAGCAACTACTGTATATGAAACATACATACCTAGGGTAGGTATATCAGAAAAATTTTCAAACTGATCATAAAATTATAATACTTATATCATCTGAAAGGTAATACAAAAACCGGATGAAATCACTTGGAATTTTTTTAATATTCCTACAAGCAACAAAGATATTGAAATTTTTTAACTGCAAAAATTCACCAAAAGTGTCCACACTCTTCAGCTTAAAACCTGTCACTACTGAGCAGCGGTGATCACTCAGCTGTAGCTGCAGCTCAAATTGCTTGTGACCAATTAGGGCAATTAGGGCTGTATGTTAATCTAATGGGTGGGGAAGAAAACCCAGGCTTTTAAAGCCTAGCTTTTCCATGGCGCTTTACTTTCCCCACCTTTAATGATTATGCGTTTTCACACCATCTAAACCTCAGCTAGAATAAGACGACTCCCGTTTACGCCATAACATTTTTGCATAATCATCAAAACTAGTAAATTATTCTTTAGTCGCTTCTGCAGATTATAAATGATGGCGCAGGAATCAATCGACGGTGAGCCGAGTGCTCACTGCCCCTGGATCGTTACGACTGTAGCGCCCCTAGCGGATTGTGATATACCTACCTAGGGATGTTATATGACCGTGGCGATATGATGATCACTGAAGCCTGTCCCTTTAGCCAAGCTTCAGTGAAGATCGAGGGCAACCTCGAGCCGCTACCCAAAAATATCTCGCTTCACTCGACATTTCTGCGTAGCGTCTCTCGGAAAACTCTGATTTAACCTCGATGTAGTCTAGAATTTCACGACTACATATTGGTTAAATCAGTCGAGGTCTCTTAAATGCTGAAATCCAAAGACAGAGTGATCATGTGACCATCTTGGCATCAAGAGAATAGTGACGTTGCTTGCGTTATACACCTACCATTAGACAAATTTAAAATCTCTCACACTCTTAAAAAATTAGCATAAATTTTCAACGTTTAACAATTATTATTTATAATTTTATTACACTAAGTCATATCATATGGGTATGGTTTGAAAACAGAAATTCGTTTACATTTAAGCCACACGTGCATACATGTACAAATTATTTGTAAATCTATAACTTTTTAACGAGGGTTGTGCTATTTACCTTTTGTTTTTAAGCTGTTCATTCTTCTTCTTTATCAGATATATCGGTAAAAATCAAATATATTCCCCTTTGAACTTGTAATTACATGTAGCACATAAATGCTCTGAAAACCAGCACATGTATGTTCCGAACCGCCTCGTAGTAAGAAATGTCACCAAAACGTAGAATTGTTACTCCTGTGGACTTGAAATAAACATCTGTTTGATTTTGACTATATTCCGTAACCGCCTCGTCGTCAGAAATAACAATAAAAACTAGAATTATTATTCCCGTGAACTTGTAACAAACATCCGTCTGATTTTGACCATATTCTGAAACTGCCTCGTTGTCAGAAATATCACCAAAAAGTAAATCTCTTTCTCCTTTGCACTTGTGAAAAATTATATTCCGGTCCGACGCTCCTTGTTTATCAGAAATGTCACTAAAAGGTAGAAGTTTTGCCTTGGGACCTTTTTTCCTCAGCAGTCCCAGCTAGGTGTGGCTCAGCTGAGACGCGCATGGTCAGTGTCGACGGTTGATTAAATACTTTTCAAGCCAGTTGAACGTCCACGACAAGTATTTAGCAAAAATTGACCAAATTGGTCAAACATTACATAAGAATTTGGCGGGAGGTGACCAGCGCACGTGGACGAGTTTATTCCGTATAACATCTCTAGAGCGTGATTTAGGGTCACTTTATTCGATTTTAGGGGTGTTTTAGGATGAAATGACTATGTTTGTTCTCGGTAGGTATGTCAAATAATACACTGTCACCCTCTCGCGATATATGCCATGAACACCTCTCGCTGACGCTCGAAGTGTTATGGCATATATCAATCGGGTGACAGTGTATTATCTCACACATGGTATTTGTGCAATGTTGATTTAAAAAACACAGGCCATGAGTTATCAGTACAACACGGCAGTCAAAAGCTGATGTTGGAAATTTACGTCACTAAAAACTGATTACTCAGAATTTTCTCATCAAAGTGCCCCTTTTCTAACTTTCAATTTTTTAATTGTATTTTTCATCTAGTATATTGATATTGTACAACTAGTAAAAATTTAATCCATTTTGAGTACACGAGACTTTGAAATATTATATGTAATTGTTATCCTACATTTAATGTGCAAATGCGATCTACTTCTGTTCGCTTTTGTTGATTTTTTATATGTTAAGAAACGTTTTAGGTAAAGCCCTATAATTTGCACATCATTGTTTTTTCATTTTTCGCCAAATGTTTGTAAATATAACTATACAGCCTGTGTATGTACTACGTTCGCCATGTATGTACTAAATTTGCCTCAATTACCTGCATTTATTTCAGATCACACTTAACGTAAGTGTAACATAAGGTGGTGCCCATTAAACCTGTGTAACGACAACAAACCGAATGAATCCCTTAACATTTCCCCAGGTTTATTTAACACCACAACTACCACAAACAGTTAAAGCCTGTTCCGTATGTTTCAGGCAATGTACACTAACTGGGCCCCAGGAAAACCAGAGCATTCCGGGGAAACATTTGGCAAGCACTGCGCCGTTGTACTGACCGGTGACGCCAAGGGTTTGTGGTCCAACGTGGAGTGCAGTCAAAAGAGGGCATACATATGTGAGAAGATGACAGGTGAGGTGTCGTAGTTACACTCTGCAATTTTTTTTCTGTGAGGGTTTTATACTTATCTTCATAATTTTAGTTACATCACATTAGGCACGTTATAGCTTTTCAAGGTAATATCAAATTTTAGTCAACATTATTTCTAACTGGTTAAAATGCTCTCAATTAATGGAAATGTTTAAAAAAGAAATACTGTTTCAGAAAATTCTCAAAAAACGTGTTTTGATGTTTTTCTCAGGGCCTGCAACAACTCCAGGAGGCACATCTCTTATTCGTAAGACATATTTGAATCTTTTATTAAGGTTTTCTAGTTTTTTAAAAGGATCTTAATTCTTATAACATTCAGCGTTTTTCTGAATCGAATATACTATTTACATGAAAAATAATTTGTACAAGCGTAGGAATTTCTGTCCACACCAAATTTTAATCTGAATCCAACTATTTGCATCATACCACGCAGGATAATTTTCAAATGACAAATATCCCTTTGTCTGTGACTAATAGCCATGCTCTTTTTTTCCCGAATAACAAAATAATTCCAGCTTTAGCCTCTGTCAAGTGCGGCTTATTTTGGGAAGACGATCCCCTCAGTGACTTTTGTTACCAATTTAACACAAACACGTTGTCTTGGTCCGAGGCCCTGCTACAGTGTCAACATAATGGTGGAGAACTGGCCAGTGTCCCCAGCCTGGAGGAGCAACAATATATAGCTGGTACGTAGATTTGACGGGCAATAAGTGTATCTAGTCTTTGAATATGTAGTATATTGTATCAAAAAGTCGTTATTTTTATCTTAAAATGTACATAAGTGTGTTTGATAAAAAATAATTATAAAAGATTCAACGACGGACGTATTTTCATAGTTTTAATTCAATTTGTACAGTTATCTAACAAGCTGTAAAACAATAAATGCACCATGAGCAGATCCAGCAGTTTATTAGGACACATTAAGATAAATAGTTGTTGATTTTCTGCATTGTCTGTGACTCATTTATCGTTCTTTGTTCTAATACATTAAAAAACTAATACATATTGGACAATCACTCTGTAATAAAGATCAAGTACATGAATGTAAGACTTCGTCCTAGGCCGTGCACACACCATCCCAGACATGAGGTATTTCTGGCTTGGTGCCAGCGCACTGGGAGAGGAGGACGGTTGGATTTGGAGTGACGGAAATCCATTTGCCTTTCTCAACTGGGGTGCAGGTCAGAATTGAATATAAACTGTATCTATCTATCTATCTATCTATCTATTTATCTTACCACCCGTCCGATCGTCAGTCCGTGGGTACATATATCTGTCCCAGTGTCTGCCACCCCCTCTCTCTCTCTCCCCTCTCTCCCCTCTCTCCTCTCTCTCTCTATCTCCCTCTCTCTCGTGCCAGGACAATTCCTATTGCGCTGTAGCAAACGCGTTAATTATCTAGTCAAAACTATGTGGGAATATGATCTCGTAAAATGAATTATATTTGAAGTTAATTTTTCTTAATGTCAAAAATAGAAGGTTATCGAAACATATACGATATAATTCTTTGAATCGTTTGTCTAATTCCAACAATCATAGTGTAACATTATCTACAATGACGTGAGGACCATTTAAAAAAGAATAACTAATTGATAAGAGATATTGCTCAATTAATCGCCAAAATAACAATCTTAGTTTATCTTCTCAGATATGATAGAATCTCGATCAAATGCAAGGTGTATGGAAATGGATGCGTTAAGTGGATCTTGGTTGAAGGAAGAATGTCAGAACAGGCGTGGATACGTGTGCAAGAAAAAAGGTTCGTGATAAGAAAATTTATATTTCACATTTTATGGTCTCGTCTTCCCTGAATGCTGTGACTGCTTGTGAGTTCGGTAGATTGATCAAGGTGGTCAACTTTATCTCCTAATCATGCTTGCAGGTTTTAACCTTTTTTTTTTTTTTTTTTTTTTTTTTTGTCAAAAATTGAATAAAATGTCCATTTTGAATACGATGCACGTCCTTCTTTAACCGAACATTTTAACTATAGCTACCACAGAATCTAATAATTACTGTATACTTTATCATATCTTTGTTATTGCATTTCTTGAAATCTTTCCAATTTCATCACCACCTGTTTTAGGGAACGTTTCCAAAGCTACGCCTATTCCCGTGAATACAACAACAACCCCAACGACTCCAGGTAACACGCAAGAAACGTATGTAAATCATAATAAGAAGTTATACAGAATAAAAGGCAACGCCAAAAGATGGATAACCTACTTTTTTCCTCACGTGAATTTGAATGTACTTGACACTGCCTAACAAACTATGCTTGGCAGCGTGTTGAAGCAAATATATCAAACGTAGTTATCTAAAACGTAACGTGAGAAACTTTAACCCATCAAACCAGCCACGCCATCAATTCCAACAAATAGGGTTATAATAATGAAAAGATATACTGTAAATGGATAAGAACCATTAAAATACAGTCATTTATATATATGGAAAATGTCATATTCTCTTTACATCATGAGGTTACCCATCATGTAGTGGAGATTGGGCCCGCTTTGGTCGGCATTGTTATAAAATATTTGATGATCAGAGAACGTGGACTTCAGCAAAGGACACTTGCAGACGACAGGGCGGGGATCTGGTATCAATTTTGAATGAGGATGAGAACAATTTTGTATCTGGCTTTGCTGGTGGGTCACATGGTATGTAATATATGGACTGTAATAAGTAACACAGAGGTGTATGATGAAGAATTATACGCCTTTTATATACTAAACAGTCTTTCAAAAATACCTGATTCGATATAAAATAATATGGGCACAGTTTTGCGTTCAGTTGGAGAAAAAAATCCAAATAGTTGATAAAGCAGTTTTTCCTTATTCATTTGCTTTCTTTCTTTCTTTCTTTCTTTCTTTATTTGTATCATGCAGTCAACCCTGTGGAGGTCTGGACAGGCCTGAACGACCGCCGGATAGTCAACCAATTTGAGTGGACAGACGACAGTGCCGTGACCTTCACATGCTGGCAGTCACGTGAACCGAACAACCATCTAGGGAAGGAACTGTGCGTCAGTCTGTATACAACAGGGACTAACGTAAGTGACTATCAACACATCGGCACCATTTTGTTGACTTTAAACCAAATGACTCATAGGGCTTCAACACACGGTGCTTATTGATTCTGTATGAGCATTTATCTCAAATATTTGATAGGATAAGCAGGTTCCCTTTATTTTTTGTCTGTTTATTTATTTATTTATTTTATTGCTCTTTCATTTACTTATTTTAACATTTTATTTTATTTCTTAAATTTGTTGAGTATGAAGTACACGTCACCTTTATCACGGTGATCGATATTTTGCCGTGAATGCACTTTGTAACGTCCTTTATTTGACTACACAATTAATTATGGTACATGTGCTTACGAAAATATATGTATCACTGATCTTCTTTTGTTTCTAGACAGGGAAATGGCAAGATGCTGACTGTGCTCAATTACTGCCTTATATCTGTAAGAAGCCGGCTACTATAATTACGTCAACGGACAAAGTGCCTCCTGTTTGGCAAAGGGGGTGCTCTGAGTTGTATCTCCGTATACACAAGACAGGTGCCCTGGGAGTACACAAATCAGAATATGATGAGGTAAATTATTAATTTGTTTTTAATTTCAATTTTTTTATGTTTTAATTTTTCTGTATTAAAATACAGAAGTCAGCAGCTGTACACTGGAAGTACGTATGCCAGCGTGGTAGCCTCGTCCGGAATTAACGCCGATATATTTAACTGGTTTGGTCTAACAGCATTTTGGGAACTGGTTCGGCATTTTGGGAACTGGTGGGAGTGGGAACTGGTGGGAGTGATTTGCCTTGATTCCTCTCAGCCTTTGCCTAACGACGTCGTATTCAACCGAGCAATATGCTTACACGCAGTGACGTACATTTTAAAAAAACTCTTGAATTGATAGTCATAATTTGCCATTTAACTAATCACTATTATAGCAGCTACAGGCGCATATTTGCATTGTGTACTTTGTAAATCTGGAGCTTTGTAAATCTGCACGCACAGATGAAGTTAAGCAAATATCCAAAATTTAAGGCTAGGTTATATTTGCCACGCGATGTGCGTGTACCCGTGTACTGCCAGCATGTTCCTATTCATGCGGCGCCCGCGTGGGAGCAGGCTTTACGATCTCATTTAGAGTCAAACCATTGTTTTTAGAATTGTTAAGGCACCGCCACACTCCAGTGTATAGCACTTACGCATGAGTAAAGAGGGTTATGTTGAAGCGTACACCGTTTTTCACTTCTTTTCACCGCCAGAACCTTACTGGAGCTCACAGAGGCTCTTGCTATATTGTCTCTGAGAAAGGTGCGAGTTGGTCTGATGCCCGGCACACCTGCAACAGCACCGGTGGAACACTCCTGACGATCAACGACCAGTGAGTAGGCGGTGGTACTGATATTTGATGCGGTTTGTCTACTAGTATCTCTAGCTTCCATGATACAAATATTCTTGACTGCGTCCTTGATTTTACTTTCCATGCAGTCCAAGAGCTAACAGTTAAAAGTGTTCAGAGAACGAACAGTAGAGCTCGTATTATGTAATATCCCTCTAAATATTGTTTACGGTTAAGGCCAATATTGACTTGTTATCTTACCAGACGGATCAATAGCATTTCAAATGCCGTTCGGGGATTATTTATCAGTTGTTTTCATGCTTGTTTGTCACCATTTGGCAATTGGTTTTTAACGTTGGTAATGAAAAATGATGCATTAGAATTCATAATTAACGTTTTCTCCTAGAGTGGAGCAGGCTTACGTTTCTGCCAAGCTAAGCAGTATGATTACATATAGTGAATACTGGATAGGTCTAAGCAATATAAATGATGGGATCTACGTGTGGGATTCGGATACCCGTGTGCTATTCACAAATTGGGACAAGAAGCATACAGGTATTTCGTTCATCTCTGTGTGTACTAGTATATATATATATATATGGTGACACTGGCACATCAATGTACATGTCTACACACACGCTTGCAAGTTTATATGTAGTTTTACTCTATATTTATAGTATACTCATAAGTTCATTCAATGTACCTCACCTTCGTATTAATCTACGTGGGTTGTTAATGACATTGTGTCACCCATGTCCTATCACCAGGCAGTGCCATAGACAGGTGCGTGGTAATTACCAAAAGTCCTCGCAACACGGGGAAATGGTCTGACCGAGCATGCTCCAAGACCATTCCTTTTATCTGCGAGTATACCAGAGGCGACTATGCCACTACGACGCCGGCGCCTACTACGCCGCCTCCAGCCAAGTGTCCAAACCAATATTCCTTCTCGGAGTATGGTGATTTCTGTTACAAGGTAATTGCCAATTGCCAAATATCATCATCATCTGTTTAGTTAAGTTAAATATGTTTGTTTGAATTTTGGCGGTTGTGCCGTGAATCAAACTGACTGACGATAGAGAAACATTGTACGACGCCTTTCGCTTTAAGGTTGATAGTAAAGTGTCATCTTAACTTACTTGGTTGCATGCACAACTCTAACACATGGTTGTTGCTACAATATTTGCAGATCCTTACTCACATTATAAAGATTCTGTTTTGAAGGACAGAAAACGGGAAGATGGGTAGTGTCTCAGATGCCTTTTTTGTTTTCATTCTAGATGGAGTATCTTCATAGCTTCAGAAAGCGCACGTGGTTCGAGGCAATTGCCCACTGCAAGATGCTGGGAGGAGAGCTGGCAAGCTTCCACAGTGAGGCACAGTTGAAAGGGGCAATCAGGACCCAAGCCGGTCGGTAAGCCCTACGTCCTCTAATTGACCAAATCGTGGCCGTGTTTCTCACACCTTTCTTGAAATTATTTGTTTTTCTGTGCGTGTGTTTGCTTGGGCATTAATTCCATTAGCTTAGATAAGATTATCCAATTGAAGAGCGTAGAAATGTTTATTTATTTTGCTGCATATTTTATACTTTATCCACAAAAATAACAGCCGGTGTATTAAGTCTCGTGCTATCATAATAGCATAATGCTGTTGCCTAACATGTCCAACTAGTCATTCAAAACTTTCTTATGTCAATAATATTAAATGCATTTTGTTTGATAGGTATCGCTGTTAAAGCTTCGAAGCGTAGATTGTCGTTAATGCTATGGGTGTTTTTTCAACGATTACTAAAATATAGGTTTAATTTACCTCTTTGCTCATGACATTTGCCAAATGGTCACACGTTTGTGTATGATTGACTGTGTCAGGTTTTCCAGTTTCGCAATATAAAGGGGATTCAGCAGCAGCGGGAAGAGTTCCAGAGTTGTCTAACTAATTCGCTTCAATTAACCAAACAATGGGACATAAATTAAAACCGCGTAAAAAACGGCTTCTCTAAGTCATGACACCTGTTTAATTTACAAGCAATTATATTGATATAATACAATAAAGACACCTCATATTTACTTGCCCCTTCTTCGTGTACAATGATAGGCGGGATCCGTATTGGATTGGCCTCTCCAGACCAAGTAAGGACAGTGGCTATACCTGGGTGGACAGGACAGCAGTGGACTTTGTGTATTGGGCTGCTGGAGAACCCAATGACCACAATGGACAAGAGAGTTGCGTAGAACTGGACAGGTCAAGCGGCAGGTGGTACGATTCGAACTGCTACGCAAGGAGAAGTATTATTTGCCAGTTTCGAAAAGGTGTGACTTGTCAAAAGATATTGTTTAGCAACAAAATGGCGTAACGACACTAGAAAGCCTCCTTCATGTACATATGTTTGAACACCTTTGTCCATCGTCGTTCATAATTTGCATAAAAATGTATATAAGATATATAAGATCCAATTAATTGCTTTTAATCATATCTACATATCCTCGATCTGAACTAGTTTTACGTTATATTAAATTATAAAGTTAAAGTTATCTGTTAAACTTCTGCAGGAGATCCGATATACAACACGAAATCAACGATAAGACCAACGCCAGGTAAATGTGTGCTAGTGTACTGTGAGTACTATTATGATAGTATGACTTCAGTTTCATATTCACTAATTGAAATTTTGATGTACGTTATTAAATAAGTTACTGGTCAAGCTACGATTGAAAATTGATATTACTATAACGATGCTAGCTATTAAATGACTCTATATTTACTTTGGGGCAGTTGAAATTGAACATGCTCCTAAACTTCTGCATAACGCTTACCTTTCCTTCAAAGCACCACAGTGTGGTTCAGACGAAAAATGGCGAGCTCACAAAGACCACTGTTATTTCCTGAGCTCGGGTTATGGTGTCTGGGACAAAACATGGCATGATGCCAGGAAATATTGTATGCAGAACGGAGGAAACCTTGCCAGCGTTCACGATCTGGACGAAAATAACTTTTTAATGGGAGAGGTAAACCCACAATACATGTATAATATAAAATGTTTATAATAGCCTATTAATAATTCCCTTTATCCTCTTAATGGGAATAAGCGAATATGATTACACGATGCCACGTTACTTATATCATTCAACTTGTACTAGGCCTTAGGTCTACTGTAACTGGTTAATTCAGTCTTCCTAGTAGTTTATACCACTCCACATGACAGGGAGTGAAAAGGACTTGCAAGCAGAATATTTTTAAAATGAAGTATGTTTAGGAAAAACACTTTTTTACTTGGTAAAGACTGCTCTTAATGATCCTCATTTTAGACATCAAAGTGGTACCCAAGCGAAAAACTCTACTGGATAGGACTGAATGAGCTAGATTTGGAAAGCTACAAGTAAGATGTATATGCAGCCCAGTCCTGCCTTCTCACTGCCAATTTCACAGTTAAATATCTGTGCGACACTTTCCCTTTCACGATGTAATATAGCACTTTCTTGTCTAGTTACTAATTTTAGCATATTTTGACGCTTAATAATTGATCTTCCACTTAATATTATATGTTTGAAAATCTTTTAAATGGATGAAGGCGTAACATTTGACATTTTGTTGAATATTTTGGCATGTAACAATTGAGTAACTTGCTTCTAACGGCTTTTTCGTTTACGTTTTCGTTTTTGAGTTATATAGAGCGTGATAATGACTTATATCCTTATTGTCCATGTTTTGTATCCAACTTAATTTATTGCCCTTCTGTAATCAGGTGGTCGGACGGGACCCCTACAAACTTTATTTCTTGGGATGTGGGTGAGCCTAATGACTTTGAAGGTGGTGAAAAATGTGTATCATACTATGCACTCACAGGTACAAGTACACTCACAGTTATTGCTAATTGTGAGTTTAATTATTTATAATCTAAACTAGCTGCACCCGTTTTGTTCCTCATTGACTGACAAATTATCTTTCATTTAGTGTTTTGTATGTCTAAAAGTTCCGTATGCTCGCCGTTTTATGACATAATCCAGTGTCTGTAATTGCCCACTCCTTGCCATAGATATATAGACGTACGAATGTACCACGAGGGCATTTTTCCATTTCAGGACATTGGGTAGATGAAAATTGTGGACTAAGACACAAATTCATCTGCAAGAGGCACAAGGACAGCAGCACGACAGCTACCCCGACCCCCACAACCCCCAGGACGGGAACCTGTCCCCCAGGGTTTGAGGGGCCCATTGGTAATGATTAAAACTCATTGAATAGTATCTACCAGGGCCGCAGATTAACTATGTGCACCTACCTCTAACGCGAGACAGAAAAGTACCATGAATTTACAAGTGAATATATCTGTGAATATCTAGTAAACTCAGTCTTTGGCCCTGGTAGAGGGTTGTATCTTATACAGGTGTATCTTTAAGTGCATGTCACTTATATTGATAGTCAACTCCTAAGTTTGCTGAGCGGAGGGCTCACTATTGTAAGTTTTTCTCTTTAAAAGCATGAAAATGGATTTTATGTTTGGCTCAGTTACGTAAGCCAGTCTGGCAGGTATTTGGTTTGTCAGCTAGTCGTTCAGTTAGACATGGAACGGATAATAATGGTAACGACACAATTTTAAATTAGTGTGAGATAGCACCATGATATATTTTATTCAGAAAACAGTTGAAACAGATAACTGTCATCTTCTAAATATTCATGTGCTGTATTTCAGGGAACAAGTGCTACTTTCTACAGGGGACCATAGAAGATTCGAATACGCTAAAGAATTGGTCAAATGCGCTGTCCGCATGCCCGAGCAACGCCACTTTGGCAAGTGTGACAAACGCCATGGAAGCGGGTTAGCACTTTGACAACATTCTGTTCATCTTAACAATATGTTATGCCATCCTGCTCGTTAATTCCGGCCAGTTTTAAGAATAAGATATAAAAAGCCCTTGACGCACTGTCACATCATTCATGATGATTCGGGTATTATTTCACTTTAAGTAGCAATTTTCTAAATGTTATTTTGTATGTCATAAATTTTAAGCCTTCTTGTGATACTTTTCATAATGCACTTTGCAAACTACAATTAGTTTTTTATAAGGACTGTATGCCAGTGCTCACAGATTCCATTCCATCATTTCAGCCTTTCTAGCTACGCTTTTGAAGGACAAGTTCCCAGTAGATTTCTGGATTGGCCTGAAAAAATACTCCTATCAGAAATATAAGTGGATCGATAACTTTAACGTTGAGTTTGTGTACTGGGATAATGGGGAACCCAGAGGCTGGGTAAGACTGGACTAAATGCGGCTTTCCTGCTTGGCTTTTAAATAAAATATTTGGAAGATATTTCCTTGTTTACCACTGTGAATGTCTTATTCCAGCGTCGCATTGTTGGTAAAACGGGTCCCTTTATATCATTTAAGTACTTTTCGATAAATTAAATCATGTACACTTTATATCTGTTCTAGGATGACTGTATCAGTGTGTCGTCTGCTAGTCTGTCTGCGGGACGGTGGCGAGTGCGGGACTGCAACCTACGTCTGGGATACGTCTGTCAGGCGTGGATTGGTATAAACTTGACCTATATTCGATCTTGATCATTATGATTGATACAATTAAAACCTATAAAAGTCAGTAATTTCTATTATTGACTGGGCGGCCACTTATATAACTAAAATTAAAGCAGACGAAAACTTAACTCCAAATTTGAGTTATGTTTGGAAACATGCCCAAAGACATACTTTACGTCATTGTATTCTAGATACGGTTTACCCAACGCCACTGCCCTCTCTGTTACCTTCACACTGCCCGCTAGGCTACAGCTCGTTTGGTGACGCCTGCTACCAGGTGACGTCACATATGACGTGGGAACAGGCCAAGACCACATGCGAGAGAAGACAAGACACTTTGGTATCGGTCACTGATGGGTTCGAACAAGCCTTTGTTGTGTTGCTAACACAGAAAGAACGGCCGGTGCCCATTTGGTTAGGATTAACTAGAAAGGGGGTAAATATATTTTCCAAAGGGTTCTGTTGTATAATAACCAAGCTATAAAAAATCTTTAAAGATGCTTTGAATTTCGAAACTCTAGGGCTTTCCATAGGAAACGATTTGTCCCTAGGAAACGATTTGACCCGATTTAACCCTATGTATTTGCTGGATTCCCTGCTTGTAGTTGGTTAGTAATAAGAAGTTATGGAACTGTCGATTAATATGTTACAGCAATTCGAAACGTTTACCTTTAGGCAATGTATTACTGGCTAGACGGGTGGCCCGTAGATTACATCAACTGGGAAAGTTCTGAGCCCACGCGCGGTGACAAGGAAAGGTGTGTTGCCCTTATGCCAAATGGTCGCTGGAACGATACAGACTGTAGTGCGGAAATAAAAGCGGTGTGCAAGAGAACCACGGGTAGGTAGCTGTAAATGGGACAATATTAATGTAATGATACAGTGAAACTGAGCACAATATTACATGTGTGCCGCCTCACATAATGCGTCATAGTCGTCTCTCTAACGATTACCGATTTACATACTTAAAGAATCGTTTTATTCACCTAGGACTGTCTGTAGAAACTGATGCAATAAAGTTAACCACTGAAAAGTGACATTATATACTGAGAATTAAAGGGAAAACAACTCTTCATATGAGATTCAATAAGAACGTTGCAAACAACACATACAAATATAATAAATTCAAGTTCACCGCCAACGTGGCAGTTATCACAATTATTCTGAAATCTGCGCTTGCCATCAGACCAAGATGACAATAAACGGCTACCCTCCGTAATATTCTGTAAAAAGATCATACTTACTATATTCCATGTATGGTAAAATATTGACAGATACATTTCACACAGTGCACTTGTCATTTCAGCCACGCCCCCTTCAACGGTAGTCAATCCCCCTGGCACGTGTTTTGACGACAAGCACTGGTTTGGATTTGGTGCCTACTGCTACTTGATTGACGGGAAAAAGTTCGGAGGATGGGCCACAGCGAATTTCGACTGCTACAAACATGGTGCCTCGCTGGCCTCAGTTGAAAGCCAGGCTGAGATGGATTTCCTTATGAAAATGATCACACAAGAACGAGCTAATAGCCGTGACTTATGGCTTGGGCTGTGGAGAAAGCCTGATGGTATGGTCAATCTACTTTGTTTGTCTCTGAGCCAATTTTTCTTGGTTTGATCGGCTGGTTGGTTGAACATTTACATTTAGTTCGACTTTAGAATTGTTCGCCTGCAGGCATCTTTGCTGGAAACGACAGACGGATAAAGCCTCAGTTGATTGCTCGTTTGTTAGTCTGTTCAGTATCTCTAGAACATTTATTCGACGGTCAGAGGACAAGAGGGTCGGTCGATAATTGGCGGTTCCATCGGCCGACCCGCTGCCTTGCTGTTTAGTTCGGTTGTCTTTTGAGTTTTTTAACGTACGGTTGGACGAAAAGCTGGCCTGACGGCAAATAAACTAACGTAAGTTCATTCGTTTGCTCACTCGTTCGAACCAGATAGATGGTCAGTCGATTGGTCTGTTGGTCTCTGGACAGCCAGTTGCAAGATCACTGATACATGTATCCTTTTCTCTTTTATTCTATGAGCTCTATTGTATTAGCTCTATTTTACCAACATAAAATTATTTTAATTGCATAAACATAAAAACGGGAAAATATACAAAGTGTATGAACAAGTTAACAGGATGATTTTCTGCATTTTTTTTTTAATTCCAGGATCTTTCGTCTGGCACGACAAAACACCGTTCAATTACGCGAACTGGCTTGACGGAGAGCCGTCTACGGAGGCCCGTAAAGAGTGCGTACAAATGAGTCCCGAGACAGGAAAGTGGAAAGTATATTATTGCGCATATTCCGCTGGGTACATATGCAAGATGCCAAAAGGTAGCCGGGATTTCCAACCATTGTTTTTATGTACAGACACAGATTTGTCTGTACATATTGCCATCACCTGCGTCTGTCGTCGCCGTCGTCGCCGATGGTGATGCCGATGCCGATGCCGATGCCGATGCTGTGCACTTTCCTTGTAAACACGATAAGTGGAACACAGTTTTATTTTTTGCTTTTATATTTACAGAGCTGATGAATATTCATAAAACGCCGGTCAAGTTCAAAAATCAGCATGATCGGGCCAAATTATAGTAGAAGTTATACTGTTTTTTCACTTTTCAGCATATATGCAACGCTGTAAACACATTTTAAGGAAAACCGTTAGGCCAATTGTCATTAAACTCACAGGAGTGGTCAATCTTACTAAAACGCAGGTTGAGTTTGAAAATCAGCATAATCAGGCCATTATTTTAGAAGTTATGCTGTTTTTTCACATTTCCTCAGATTCAGTTCTTAGGCATGTTAACAGTCTTATTATTTAACTAATAAGATACATAAAAGTGTTTGTTTGACAGTTCCTGCATCTTTACAACATTGTTAGTTGATTATGTAAAATGATGGTAAACTTGTTATCGTGTATTGTGTAATAAAGTGTCAAAAATGGAAATAAACTCATATCATTGCAGTTTGTCATATTCAATAATTCATTATGTTCAGAATCTCAGAATGGAAGAAATTGGACATTTTACACTATTCTATTGATATTTTTCCCATCTCATCAATTTTCTTAGTTGATCATATAAAAATGGCAGTAAACTGTTAATTTTGTTTTGTGTAAAAAAATTGTTAAAAATGGGAAAAAACCCATTTCAGAACAGTGCTGTCTTGTTTCACATTTCTACAGATTCAGTTCTTAGGCATGTTAACAGTCTCATTATTGAACTAATAAGATACGTAAAAGTGTTTGTTTGACATTTCCTTCATCTTTACAACATTGTTAGTTGATTATGTAAAAGTGATGGTAAACTTGTTATCGTGTATTGTGTAATAAAGT
>NW_019775602.1:545823-610649 GCF_001039355.2 Lingula anatina
TTGAGGATAATTAAAATTAAATGTTGAATTTGTAGTTTAATATAATGTATTTTTGCATCAGAATTGACAGTAGCCTATTTTGTGCATAGTTATTTCCTGTTTTTTGTCTGTACATTTGACAGCTTTGCTGCCTTGTTTGTGATACCGTATTTTTATGTTATTGTTTTCATAAATGAAAATAATTTCAATATGCATATAAAGTACCAGTTTACAATCTTTGTCAAAGAATGCAGGTATATTAGAAAACTTATAGAGTAAAACTGTGCGTTGAAGGTTTTGGAAGTTTTTCACACAAAGTTGCCAGGACATACTGATTTATAACGGTTGATCAAAATTATTTATTATGGAGGACGGTATCTGCAAAAAAAAGCTGAAAAGCAACGCATTCAAAAATAAATGTAAATTTACATCTGCGATACCGGCAAACAGCACGAAAAAACATTTCAATTCTTTTTAAACCTTGAATCTGCTACTGACTTTGATCCTTTTGCTGACCTTGCACCCTAATATTTCCAGTGCCTCCTACGACCACTCCAGCTCCGGCTTGCAGGGACGGGTGGTACATTAGAGATTTTACATGTTATAAGGTATGGTATTGTCTAGATCCGGTCAGTTCACACTGTAAGTGAGTTGCAGGTAATGACCAAAATGATGGTAAAAGGGATACGGGGAAGGTGGCAGTAAAATATTGTATGGTTTTATGCAGATAGAGTATACTCGTTGATAATTGCAATTGCAGGCAATGGTTGTTTTACTTAATCGTCACAATTGGCTCTATGGTGTTTTTGTCCTTTTGTTTTGTTAGAAGATAGCTCTTGATCATATGTTAAAAAGGACATATTATACTCTTTTATGCCGTTAGAATTGATATACTTCCTAAAGATGCATTTTAATACAGTTATACAGATTACAGTGAGTGTGAAAACATTGTTTAAATATAAGACACTATAAATGTAAATGACCCATGAATAGTACGTATGAAGTTACTTCATGTGCACGGTTCATTTAAACGTTATTGTCTGGTCCACGGGATGACCTTTGGTACGGTGTTCTGAGAGAGTCAAAATGAAAAAAATAATAATAATAAAATACGTACCACGTGTGAGGACGTATTTCAGGGCTTCTTCACGTCTGGCCAGTACATGAAATCATGGACAGAGGCACGAAGTTATTGCCGAGCTGAAGGAGGCGACCTGGCCAGTTTTCACAGCGACGAGGAGAGGAACTGGTTTATGAGTTCTATAGGATATTACTATAAGTAATCAATCACATTTTCATATATTTTGATTTACATTAAATTAACTTTTCTGAAGTTTATACGGCCAATATATAACATTGATCTTACATTCAAACAATTTTGAATATTTCCACCAGACTCCATGTGGCATAAGTGATTTGATTTTCCCCTTTGCTCTACCAAATAACAGAAGGTGAAATGTATAAAGTACGATTTAGCGAGGAAAAATTCGCAATTATAGCTTTTATGATACATTGTCAATCTAAAGAATTTCTATGCATACAGAAACATATTTGTAGATACTCGGTGAATAAAAGAAACGTGTGGATTGGATACCATTTAGAAGAAGACAGCACAGGTAAGTGGACGATGTTAAATGATACTTTCTATATAATGTACCTTGAACTTCCAACTTCTGACATTTCTTTGTGTGTGTGTGTGTGTGTGTGTGTGTGTTTTGTATTTAAAAATGGTTACATTAACTGTTTAAAGTTTGATAATGATTTACATTTTTGTAATTGATTACGATATATGTTTGGTAAGTTCTCAAAGTAATGCGCTCCAAGATTTTTGGACAAAATTTTCGCTGCTTTTGGAAAGCGTAAAATAGCATCTGAACATCTGTAGATTTAAAATGTTATCACATATCAGTCAATAAAAATCGTCTTCAGTATCTCACACGTGGTCCGACGGAACTAAGAGCAACTACACCAGCTGGGATGTGGGACAGCCAGACAACCACAACGGCCGCGAGAGGTGCGTCAGTTTCCACCCCCTCACAGGGAAATGGCGCGACGATGACTGCGCCACCGCCAGGGGATGGATATGCAAGGCACCATATGACGCCACCCCACTGCCTAGTACAACCACACCGACAGGCACTGGTAAGCACGATAAAGGCACACCCATGTATTGCTGTTATGTTGTAGCACTCTTTATAGACACCAAAGACCGTGATCATGATCAAGAAGACAATTAAGAGCCAACATAATACCCCTTCCCTGAATCTTCGTACGGTACCGAAGACAAAGCCATCATAATCAATAAATATGTGGCATTTTAAATCATTTAAATGATACAAATATTGCACCATACATTAAAAATGCGACGATAGCATTCGTGCACTTCGTCGTCACTGCGTAGAATATCACGTTTATTTATTTTGTCGTCATCAGAGAAAATTTCATTTATTTTGTTCGAATGGCTACAGCTGAAGGGGTTTTTTTTTAGTAGATAAGAGGCATATTCTTGCAATATGCAAAACCCGATTTCGTAAATTATCCGTTTGATGCATATCAAAATGGCCATTAAATGGAGGTACCTTTCTTCCATCAATTCCATTAAATTGCGCCTAACATTGCACATTTTCTGGCGACCCTTTCAACATTATTTCACATGGTCATAGTAGTTTAATGAATTTTCATTTTTTTTTTTCATTTCATCGCTTTTTTTTTAGACACAGCTATTTGCGGAGACAAGTGGAGGTCCTTTGGAGACCACTGTTACTTCTATGGCGATTACACAGACAGTTCCCACAGCAAATCCTGGTTCGATTCCCGCCAGTGGTGTCTTGAGAACGCTGGTGATTTACTGAGTATTCACAACCCAGGAGAGGCGAACTTCATCACCACTTTGATCAGCAAAAGTGCTCATCTTAAGTTATGGATTGGAGCCAGCGATTTTAATCTCCAGGGATATGCGTATGGGATCCTGTCTTATTTCTTCATCATACAAATGTATTTTGAAATTTTCATGGATATCTTTCATAAATGTAGGCTGTTTTTGTTGTCTTAATGCTGGATTCGTGAGAAAAGCTTGGGCCTCTGGTTTAAATAAATAGCGTAAAAGTAGTTACTGATTGTTGTTTCATTGTTATTGTATATAATTTAGCTATTTATTTTATTATTTTTTTCTTTATTTGGTCATTTCTTACCAGAAGCATACACACCTTTACCTCCAATGTTCCAGGTGGACAGATGGCACCCCGATGAATTATGTGAATTGGGCTAAAAACGAACCCAACTCTCAATACGGGGATGAGAGATGTGTTAGTATATATACAGGAAAAGATACCTCACAGGCCGGTAAGTGGCGTTTCACTTGAAATCCATAAAATAGAAATTAAGAAGAATGGCTTTAACTTATTTTGTTCCTGGCTCTGAGTAGGACAAGCTATTTCGTGGAACGTGGCCAGGAGTAGATAGAACGGTTTATCTTTTGCAAAACGCATGAGAGGGGGAGTGGTGAAAGTAATAAAACTACCCGTAGCTTCTTGAATTAATTTGACCAGGGTAAATAACGTTTTTCAACTTGAGGCCTGCCCCCCCCCCCTCAAATCCTCTAGTAATTATTTAGCTGTCGAAGTCTATGTAATATGTTATCTGTTCTGGTGATGTTTTCAGGAATGTTCAATGATGAAAACTGTGGTAACTCACTGCCTTTTATCTGCAAGAAACACAAAGACAGCAGCACCCCAGTGACATTACCAACAACGCCCTCAGTGCAGGGGTATTGTCCACTCGGTTTTGAGGGCATAGGTCTGTATACCTATTTCCATTTTTGATATCAATAACAAGAAAGAAAATAAAAAATCTTTTTTTCTGTTTCCTCAGACTGACATCGTGATTTTGCATCCTGAAATCTGCATTTCACTACTGGCTTAAATACTATAAAAGCATCTGTGTGACTTCCGATTCTGAGGAAACATTTAAAGAGATAATGACTGTTCGTTTTGGTCAAAAAATGAATTTTCCTGGAGTAAATAGCAATTTTCCCATACTTACTGATGGTTAATGAATCCATTTCTACATTCAAATTTGGTCCCTTTTTTCTAAAAAGTTTTTTTTTTTTGTTATAATCTCTTAAGAAATTATCACAGCGTGATAGCCATCTATAGAGGTCACGTGGTCCGATGACAAGCTCAGATATCAGAATAATAGCTATAACTGCCGTTTTTGTGTTAAAACAGAATATATTATATTTCTGAGTTGTTTACAATGTTTTTATTGTGAAATATGGATCTCACACGAAGAGTTATTATCCCTTTAATGATTTGCGTGCTATTTTTTTTTTTTTTATGTAGGCCCTAAATGCTGTTTTCGTTGCCTTTGATTTTCTTAAAGTAAAATAGAAATGAAAATATAAAAATATCACACATTTATGCCTGGCAGGTAACAGGTGCTATAAGTTTATTGGTGAGGTGGCTACGGACCGGAAGAATTGGGCAGATGCCAAAGTAGCATGCGCAGCGTTGGGAAACCAATATTCATTCGCCAGTATAACCAACCCCGTGGAACAGGGTAAGTAGAAGGCAAAGTATGACGTCAAATTCACGCAATTCTGAACCATATATCAAATGTAACAATATCATTACTCTTTTGGCGATTTTCCTTAAATATTTGTGATATAATGAGCAATGTAAGATGTAGATGGTACATGTATACGCATTTGTCGTATCTTAATTAATTACATGCTTTGCATTATTTTCATTTGCGGGAAAGAGAGGTATCAGCTCACTGCATTCGCTGCAAAACGTAACTCTAGCCAACATAACAAAGTTTCAGCCCATTATCTGTTGCTCTTTTTACATTTGCTTTTTTATTGCAGCTTTTATAACTAGTAAACTACAGGTGAAAGAGACAGATTACTGGATAGGACTGAGTGATTATTACAGAATGCATTTCTTTACTTGGCAAACGAACGAAGAGTTGGAATACACCAACTGGGATGATAACGAGCCGGCTGCAGCCTGGAGTGTATGTTGGCTTTTTCTCAGTGCATGCTATTGTTTTAGTAATGCCAGCTTTAAAAAAAGTCAGGGTTCTCTTTATTCTTTTAAGAATTAAATTTCTATTCTCCTGTCAGAAGACTTGTTTTTACGAAATTTCCACAATGCTGTGTCTATGTGACAGGAATGGTAGCCCGTATGTGATCAATATGTCAGCACTTTGTACATTTATGTCATATACATACCTAGGGATGTTATATGACCGTGGCGATATGATGATCACTGAAGCCTGTCCATTTAGGCAAGCTTCAGTGAAGATCGAGGGCAACCTCGAGCCGCTACCCAAAAATGTCTCGCTTCACTCGACATTTCTGCGTAGCGACTCTCGGAAAACTCGGATTTAACCTCGATGTAGTCTAGAATTCGAGGTCTCTTACCTTAAATGCTGAAAGCCAAAGACAGAGTGATCGTGTGACCTTCTTGGCATCAAGAGAATAGTGACGTTGCTTGCGTTATATACCTACCAATAGACAAATTTAAAATCTCTCACGCTCTTAAAAAAATTAGCATAAACTTTTCACGTTTAACAATAATTATTTATCATTTTATTACACTAAGTCATATCATATGGGTATGGTTTGAAAACGGGAATTAGTTTATATTTAAGCCACACGTGCATACAAATCATTTGTAAATCTATAACTTTTTAACGAGGGTTGTGTTATTTACCTTTTGTTTTTAAACTGTTCATTCTTCCTCTTTATCAGATATATCGGTAAAAGTCAAATGTATTCCCCTTTAGCACATGAATGCTCTGAAAACCAGCACATGTATATTCCGAAACCGCCTCGTAGTAAAAAAATGTCACCAAAACGTACAATTATTACTCCTATGGACTTGAAATAAACATCCGTTTGTATTTGACTATATTCCGTAACCGCCTCGTCGTCAGAAATGACAATAAAAAACTAGAATTATTACTCCAGGTGAACTTGTAATTAACATCCGTCGATTTTGACCATATTCCGAAACTGCCTCGTTGTCACAAAAATATCACCAAAAAGTAAATTTCTTTCTCCTTTGCACTTGTGAAAAATTAGTTTGGCTATATTCCGGTCCGACGCTCCTTTTTTATCTGAAATGTCACTAAAAAGTAGAGGTTTTGCCTTGGGACCTTGTTTCCGCAGCAGTCCCAGCTAGGTGTGTCTCAGCTGAGACGTGCATGGTCAGTGTCGACGGTTGATTAAATACTTCTCAAGCCAGCTGAACGTCCACGACAAGTGTTTAGTAAAAATTGACCAAATTGGTCAGACATTACGTAAGAATTTTGCGGGAGGTGACCAGCGCACGTGAACGAGTTTATTCCGTATAACATCTCTATCTAGAGCGTGATATAGGGTCACTTTATTCGGTTTTAGGGGTGTTTTAGGATGAAATGACTGTATTTTTCTCGGTATGTATGTCAAATAATACACTGTCACCCTCTCGCGATATATGCCATGAACACCTCTCGCTGACGCTCGAGGTGTTATGGCATATATCCCTCGGGTGACAGTGTATTATCTCACACATATACCCTCTATGCTAACTCCGATACTTCCAGGTAACTTCCAACCTGTACTTATGATAGTGGACTACCATTCCGGTCACAATGGGTGTTTCACTTAATAAATAACAATATGGGTATCGTCCGGCACACAACATATACTTTTAGAGACATTTGTATAGGCATCCCTTTTGCTGTAGCATTTGTTAGATTTTTTTTCTGTTTTGTTATTAGTTTATGCACTTGTTGTCAAGAAATCTAAGGTACTGCAACAAACGCATCGTGCGTTACAATTCATATTTTGTTTTAAGGCTTACGAGTAAGTATTATCTACAAGTTTTGCGAGTAAGTATTATCTATTTTCAAGTTTAACAGCGAGGACTGTGTAAAAGTGAGTTCTGCTCTGAACACCCTAGGGAAGTGGGCCGACGTTAAATGCTCCACAGTGCTGGGATATATCTGCCAAACATGGAAAGGTAATTTGACCGTACATGTCGGGTGCACTAAAATAAAAAATGAAAAAATTCACAACCTGCCCAGAAAAATGTTCAATTTCCCAAAAACAATTGCCCATAATTGTTTCAAGGAAATTGCATTTGGTGTTACTGTGATAAACAAAGGATATGATTTAAAAGCTATTTGATATCCACTGCAAAAACAAGTCCAAAAACGCCCGTCTATAACTGCGCACGTTCTTGTACGATCGCCGTCCTCTTGCCTTTGAAGTAAATGTCTGTGTAATACAGAACACCAGACACATGCCCAGTAGTACGCTTTTCACTGAAATATACAATTTATAAAGCTCATAATTAGTACCAGTATAAGTAATTTGAAACGGAGAGAACTGAAAACGTGCGTTTTTTAAAAGTAGGCAACTCTTTATTACCTGATAATTAGTATTATATTAAACTCGCACAACAAAGACTTCAGAAATATGTCTTCCAGATCCCAGTATTTCGACCCCATGGACCACGCCGCCAGCACCTACCTCAAGCGTATGTAAGCCTGATTACTATTCTTTTGATGGCAAGACGTGTTACAAACTCTACCTTATGGAGAAAACGTGGCAAGAAGCCCAAGAACAGTGTGTTAATGACGGTGCTTTCTTGCCTTATGTGGCCGACGCGGTAATTGAGGCAAACTTGCTCGTCGCCATGATGCTGACTGGAAACAGACCTATTTGGATTGGACTGAGAGATATGGGTTGGGTGAGTTAATTCTAATGAATAACATACCTATATGATCTTGGCAGTGGGATGTGGATTGGGCAAGTTGATATTTATGTACGTACCATAGCTCTAAATGAATATTTCTGAGACATTTGCGATGGAGAAATCTTTTTCGACCGGTGTTTTCCTATGTTCAGTAAAATCGGACGTATTCGTAAAAAAGCTTATCTCATGCCACTTAAAACTTTTACCATATTATATATATATATATATATATATATATATATATATATATATATATATATATATATATANAGACCTTTTCTTTAAGTTAATAGGAAATTTCATTAGCTGCATTAGTTTTGGACTTTTTCGTTAATATCCAAGATCCCTTAATTCAATCACAAGCACACTAATATCGTGTTACATTCAAATTTACCGGGTTGGAATTTAAAAACGAGAGCCCTTTATCTTTTTTACGAAGGAGTCTTACAAATGGGTAAACGACTGGCCAATGACGTACACTAATTGGGATGAAAACGAACCCAAAGTTGGAGGAGAGGTGACCTGTGTTATTATGAACTCGGCGGGATCATGGAGGAATCTGAACTGTATGAAGCCACAACATTTCGTCTGTATGACCACTACCGGTAAGCGAATGAACTGTATAAATTGCATTAACTTACGACAATTTTTGTGGAACTTCTCGGTATCTAGATCGAAGTCTTTATGTATCATTTTGAAATAGACCTTCTGAAGTGCCGTGAGTAAAATTTTCACCTTATCCTTTCGTCTGACCGTGTATGGTTTCCATTCTGTTTAAAGTAGTTACAATTTCATTATTCTTGTGCGTAGTGAACCGCACCACTTTCCTGTACGTGCTTTTCCTTTATTCGTTTATTTCTGAATAGAAATTTAATATTGATTTATATAATTATGGAACACCCGCTTAGTTCCGTGTGTTTACTTTGTGTAATTCTATGGGTATGTTTGGTAAAGAAGGGTGATGAACCACTATCAGAGCAGTCAGCGCATGCTATTTAGTTCTCTATTTCTTTTTAAGTTTTCTATTTGTTTTTTATCTTCATCTTTTACAATTCTTTTTGTATTTGCTTTCAGAAACGCCCACCTCACCAACAGAGCCGGCCCCGGGGTGGTGCCCCCCAGGGGATGAATGGTTGGAATACGGCGCCTATTGCTTCTATCCCAACTCAGAGGCATTTAAAAACTGGGCTGAGGCAAGCTTTGAATGCTACAAGAAAGGTAGCCAACTTGCTTCCTTTGCCAGCCAGGATGAAATCGATTTTATTCTACGGAGCATAAAGAACGAATACAGACCGAATAATATGTGGATCGGACTATTGAAAAGGAGAAACGGTAGGCAATTATGCTGTTTGTTTACCATTGAAATTTGACATGTAACAATCACATTAAATCGAAAACCTTGCAGTGGGTATTGTATAACCAAAAATAAGGTAACATACAGAGAGTGAAATTAGGGTAAATGCGTTTTTACATAGCTCATTCTGTATCTTGAGGAGCTTGGAGAATATGACGTGCGTCATGCAAAATTGCAGTGTCATCATTCAAAAGTTTCAATATATAAACGGTCATCAGTCAAACTAATGAGAACAATATAGACTAGAGTAATTAGTTATTTTATATAACATCGAAGTGAAGAAAAGCACAAATGTATACATGCAGCAAGCATTGGTACCCATGTTCTAACTGATCTTCATCTAGATACCTTCAAATGGTTTGACGGCACATCTCTGAGTTTCACTTATTGGGGCGAAGGAGAGCCAAGTAACTCTGGAAACGAAGAGAATTGCGTGGAACTTTTGGCGGACTCGGGGAAGTGGAATGACAACCGATGTGACAGGAGCAAGGGGTTTATTTGTAAAATGAACAAAAGTAAGCTCTGGTTAGTTATCAAGTTGAATATTATACTCTGAAACAATACGCGTATTGATCTGTAAAAACTTCTTACATTTAGCCCAGATCTTTTTATTTCAAGTAATGTTTTTCAAAACTGAAAAGGCTTTTTCTAAAATGCAAAAAAAAGCGGGTTTTGTTCCGTTTTCACAGTAAAAGAAGGATTAGAGTATAACCGGCCCTTGATGTTGTCGTTGCAGTAATGCCGACCTCCGCAGAGGCTAGTTCACCCAGAACAAAATCAATGTCTCATCTACCGCAATCAACGCAGTCTGTTGGCACTGTGAGGCCTGCTGAGCCAGCAGAGCGAGGCTCCGCGAGAAAGATAAAAGATAACGCCAGTGGTAAGATAAAAGTGATTACAGGAACTTTTAGGCGGTGGACATTGGGAAAGAAATGAGAATTTTATAATACGGCAGCCCAGCAAACTATATCACTCTGACAGAACAGTAACATAGGGCAACCTTACACAAAACATATTTCTGTATCAGTAGTATTTTCAGATAGTTGAACTCTGCAGATGGGGGAAACCTAGATTAACTAGGCGAGGATATGATGTGTA
This sequence comes from Lingula anatina, assembly GCF_001039355.2. Next base: position 556,000 of record NW_019775602.1, read on the forward strand.
ACCTAAACTGGTGGTCTAGTTTTCTAACAAAGATAAAGTATTTCATATCATTACAAATGTTAAACCCCTTTTGTATTCCCAAATGCACCTTCAAAAAATTTGAGTGACCCGTGTACCATGTCCAGTATATATAAATGGACCAGCGTATACATAATGATGAAATTTATGAGTCACAGATCGACTTTCATCACCAGCTTATAAATTGCTTAAATGATTTTGCAAAGAAACGTCATTTTAAATGTACTCCTTTGTCTTCTCCAGGTGATGTCTTAACAGGCGGTAACATAGCTGGTCTAGTTGTCCTCTGCGTCATCATCGCAGCCCTTCTTGTGACCATAGGTGGCATAGTGCTTAAGCGACACCGTTCCTCTTTCTCTGTGGCCGACATTACTTACGTGACACGTGACGCTGATAAAGCCGAGGACAGATCTAGTAGTATTGAGAACCCGATGTACGATATGTTTGATTTCGAGGAGTCGGTGAAGTTATAACGTTACAGTCATGAGATACCGGAACTGCCAGTACACACTGATGTTTTCTTTTATGGAAACAATTTTTGTTGTTGTGTTTGTTATGGATGGGGTTGGAAAATGTGTCAAAATTAGAATTTGATTTAGATTGGATTGGAATTCTAAAGCCTCAGGCCCGTAGCCAGCAATTTCAAAGAGGGATCCTTTATCTGGAAAAGTGGACTTTTTACTATGAAACCTTCATGTATCTAGATCAAGTTTTACCCAGAGCAGACCTTTTCCCGGCATATGGAGCGGTTTTTTCAACCCCCCCCCCCAACCCCGCTTGGCTGTTTTCAAAGACAATATACATGTACGAATCTTCAATATTAAGTAAATGTGGTCGATTTATATGAAAATATTGACATTGTACCTGAATTTCTTTCTCAAAAACAGGAAAAGTGATTAAAAAGAGCAATATCCCTACAGTAAACCAAATGTATGATTTTCTCAACCTGAAGGTTAAAAGCATTGTGAAGCTGTGTCCACACCACTGCTAATTTAGAAAAGAAGGTCAGATACTGAAACAACATCTCGCGTTTTTTTAAACATTTTTTTTTTCTATTTTTCTGTTTAAATCAAAAGTCGTTATGGTTCTTTTCGTGTTTGGCAATCCCGGGTTTACATGCATATTTTTGTGACAATTCAATTATAATTAGATTTTTCCTTTTTTGTTTTTTGTTTCTTTTGTTTTATTTTGCAACCAAACGCCGTTATAGTTGTTTTTTGTGTATAAACGAACCTGACTCGCAATCCAAGATCTACAATTTTGTTTACACCAAAAGTTTTCATCTTATCGATTTTATTTTTATTTTTCATTGTCTTTTTTTCAATCAAATGTCTCGATGGTTGTTTTCGTGTGTTCTCGTACCAGTCCCGCTAACCCAGATTCACATGTTTATTTGCAACAGTTATTTAGAGAGAGAGGTTTCGGCAAACCATAACAAAAATCCAAAGAGACAAAATACTACTATTCTTTTTTCCTTGTTTTTGTCAAAATGTCACGCTGATTGTATTTTCTCGTTAACTCTGTAAACCAGGAAGTATTATTAACGATGGGAGTGGACCAAGAAGGACAAATCCTTTCGACATAAAGGAAATTCAAGAGAAAATATCGTAGAACATTTGTTTATGAAGAAAAATTGTTTTGTACATATCTGTGAAAAGCGAGGTAGACGTGCTGATGCGGACGTTAGGGAGCACCTGGGAGCTGCTGATCAAGAGATCTCTTCTTCTTCTGCTGCTTCATCTCTGTCTCTCTCTCTCTCTATCTCATTTTTAACCGCCTCTTCTGTCTCTCTCTCTCTCTGCCTACCCTTGCCTCGATCCGACGTTCGCCTTTGTTCTTCCTCCGCATTAACAAGCGTCAAAAGTCGTCTAATATCCTGTATAAAACCCTGTGTGGCACTGATGAAGAACAGGTGCCATCTGTTGCCTTTGGCTACCAGAAAAGCGTTATCAAATTATTGATAGAAACTGATAAAAAAGGAAACGAAAAACGTTCCTCCGCTACTTCCTCCTTCGCCGCAGTCGTTTTAGATTGTAAAAAGTGAACAAGCCAGAGATCAAAAGGCCGCTGACGGACCTTCCTGTTTGTCAGTTTGCCTAGCTTCTCTAAATCTATTCAATCAGGGTGATATATATATATATATTTAAAAAAAACTGGGGAGAATTTATCGCGACGCGTCCATCTCGAATATGGTCTGATGTAATAAGGCTAAAATATGAGAAAAATCGTTTACCTGCTGGAATTTTGAATGACCACAAGGTGATGCAACTGAATAATAAGAATACGATACAAAGCTGTTGAGATGTGTTCACGAGATCAGTAGTGAAGAACGTCCCAAATCGCATTTTTTCAAAGTAGCCCTATAAGTTATATCTTGGATCAGTAGGCGTCAACTGTGATCGCGTTTATCAACTCGTTTATAATTACTACTGCGAATAACACAGAGATGGGGATCGTAAACAAAAAGCATCGCTAAAAATTGGTTTAATGCCAATATACCGAAAGACCCCAACGTGAAGGATTTCAACTCTACACACTCCTAGTAATGTGAGCGACCTCGAAAGTTCTAGTGGTCTTTTTTGGCCAGGCCAATTTGACCATGGCTAAAACAGTGGGAGAAATAAAAGAGCATGCAAGCCAGCACAGAACGGGACGAGATGGGGTGGGGGGTTTGTTGCACTCTGAAGTAGCAGAGACCTCACAACATAAAATAAACCTTGCCAGAATGTCTCTGAAAAAAAAAAACAACAAAGAACGTGCTGTGAAAACTAAGACTTTCAAAGCTATTAAATAAGATGAGCGCATTACTGAACTCTCCCAAGATGATTAAGGTTATATTGTACACTACTCAGATTTTTCTCCAAAACACCCCTATGCAGTTGTTTACTCATAAAACACTCCCCTAATGTAATTGTTTACCCATTATGATACATATAGAACATTGTAATTTATCGCAATAAAGACTAATTCAGTTACAATTTGTGGTGTACGTGTCTCAACCTCATATCTAACCAATTAAAAACGCTTAATTAACGCTTCTAACATGCATTTTATATAAATCTGAAAATTTCTCATAATCATCCAAACGCGTTCTTACGCCATTGTTTATTCATAGTATAAAAACAATCACGGCTTGTAAACAGCCGTCCTACCCACGGCGCATGTGACGCTACACGTCACAGGCTTAAACGGGGCTATCAGCTGGTAGCTGGTTCCTTATCGGCCTCCTTAACTGTCGTGCGTCCAAAGGTTTGACTAACGTTAACAATCTACATCATGTGAGTTGTACAAAGGCATTCTTTAACTTTATTTCAACGCGAAGGTTGGACGGCGACTGTTTTTGTACATTTAGTGCGGAGCACTCGGTGAGAACGAAGCGTGGGACAGGGGATGCGTGCTTGATTTTGTCAAAGCGACTCGAGGCGAGATGGAGCATTTTTACTACCCAGCAGTTTTATTTATTGGAATTGTACTATTCTTAAGTTCAGGTACGTTAAAGAAAATGTTTCAGCTTTTTTTTCTCTCTTTTTCTTCTAGATTTTTTACTTGTTTAAGTCGCATAACTGATATTCATGTTTAACGCGGATGACAAGGAAATGTTACGGGGGGCCCACTAGCTAACGTTCTGCTATGGTCCACGTTACGAAATGAATCACATGTAAGCATGAGAAGTAATACGCAGTGGCCTCCATGCAGATTGAAAAATTTTACCAGTCCCATGACAGGTCCCACGTAACATACTTAACCCGATCTTGACTGGAATGCCCCGATATTCAGAATACTGTGTATGCTTTTGATAGTTACTTAAGGCAGCACCGCTGGTGTTGATATCCTCCTATATCTGATAACATCATGTTTTATTGACTGCCAGGTTTAAAACGACTTAAATTTATTGAAGTGATCGCCGTAGTAGTGATGTCAAATCGCTTATAAATACGCTGTGCGCTTTCAGTCAGTACTTCTCGCAATCTAGTGAAATATAATCCACCCACTACCATATCCATCTCAGTAGAATGTTGTGTTATAAAGCACATGTTAAAATCATTATAATGCGAAATTTAAGAAAAAGACACGAATTAAATTCGTCATGTTGCCTAATACGACTACCCTGCCACATCTGAAGACCGTGGTTTAAATTACACAGACCTCGACGTTATCATCTTGAGCAATGGTCTTGGCTAAAAAGCATAGTTTAGCTTGTGCTTTTTATCACAAAAATAGCGACAGAAAAATCAGGGACCTTATTGACAAATTTGGGTTGGTATATGAAAGTAAGAGGCGGCAACTGAGGTATGATATTAACGCAGAATCGTGGCCGACACAATCCACAAAGCAGATTGGGGTCAACTTAGCTCTTGTAGGATGGAGGTGGAGGGGGTGGATGCTCGATTCCGGGGTGATCTCGAGGCCGAAGGGGGAGGATCCTTTCATTGAGACAAGTTATCACATGGAACTTCTACTGCGCTGTGTACTATGTTATCATTATCTAACTGCACCAAGGTATGGACCCGCTGTGTTATAGAAGGCGAGAGGTCGTCCTTTGGGTTATCTTAAGTCAATAAAATAATATGCGATAGGGGAACAGAGAGGAAGGGGTGGCATCCTATTGTTTTTAACCATCCTGTAGATAGGCCTAAGGCAGCCAGTGCAAGAGAAGGGGCTCTTGATCTTCGTCCCATTTTTTGCCATCCCTATCTTTAATGAACGTAATTAGTCTTTCTAAGCCCCTCGGTGTCATAGCCAGAAAACTGGCAAATTTGAGAGCACGGCTGCATCTACCCTTTTTATACGAAATGCCAGTACGCAACGAGGAAAGTGTAAATTACCACAATATTCTCACTTTACTCCTAATCAAATTAAATGTAGTTTCTGAAGGACAACAGGTTAATAGTCCAATCAAACCAAGTTCTACAAAACAGAAAAAAAAGGTTTATAAAAACTCACGCGTCCCGCCGCTCCTATTTCCTTCAAATATTGTTTTATTTGAAGCCAGAGAACACGTGCACATGTTGGGGACTACGATATAGTGTTGTTTACGCTAGAAATCGAATTGGCCTCCCTTCACACCACTTGTTGTGTAATTTTAACTGCATAGATTGTTCTATGTCAAACGGCATCTGTTTTGAATTTTGGTGGTCGTTGCCCAAGCTTTCGTCAACAACTCCAAATATTAGAGCACTGCTGAGCAGTGTGTTCCATCAAGTTTTGTAACACCGACCGCAAGAAGAATAATGACGAAGCGATACGGAAAGCTGCATTAAGTCGTATAGTGTGTAAAATAGTAATGTGGAATGAAAACAAGAACAAAAACAAATTCTGTATTTTTTTGTTTTTGTTTTTAGATTAAAAAAAAAGCTACTATGCCCGTATTTAAAGAAAAATTAGACATTCACTCTGGCTTACGTAAGACCCCACCCTGCTTGTATTTACTGTTCTTATTTTCGGCTCAACGGAAATTGAATATCTTCAAGAACGGATATTTGCGGCGATGCGTTGATGCATTTTTTCACTCTCAATTTTGTTTAGTGCAAGTTTTTATTGACACGGGCAGTAGCTTTTATAGTTGTTTTCGTCAACTTTAGAATCACCTGTTATGACAGGGACTGCAGAAAAAAAGGAATGTATCGCAGTCGACAGGATTCGAACCTGTGCGGGGAGACCCCAACAGATTTCTAGTCTGTCGCCTTAACCACTCGGCCACGACTGCCTGATTTTTTAATAATTTGGGTCATTTCTAGAAGTTAACTCATATTCTAAAGCCGCATGTATATGCATTTGTAATGTGGCTACTTGCCTTTCCCAATCCTTTCTTCAAAAGTGCCTAAACCCCTCAAATAAAAGTACCTGATTACAGAATGGATAGTGCAGGTTATGATGAAACATTCTCTCATTTGCATTTCTGTTATTTTAAAACTAAACTTATGTCTAAGGCCGGAATAATTTTTTTTAATATTGCACAGGGCACCAAAAGAAATCATGACAATTGATCGCGCTAAATCAATTCCTTTCAGCAACAAACGGGATCTTACTTACATGTAATATAGTGTTTCTGATAACAATGAACGCTTATTAAAGAACACTTTGTTTTTTAATGAAAATAAGTTTCAGCATGGCTGATACTAACTTTATGTTTGCCATGAAAAATATAATTGTGTAAGTTATAGGGAAAACCCCAAGAATTTCAGAGAGTCAAATATCTATATCTATACAATAATGTGAACCTGTACCTACGTGAACACATCTCGTGATCAGGGTATTATATCATCTAGGGTTAGTTTCAGTTATAGGACAAATAGACATATTACTCATAGGTTGAATCAACGTATCAATACGTTCGTTCAAGCGCACGTGCGTTTGTGTGTATGTGTGTGTTGGGAGGGGGTATACGTAAATTAAAAAATTGACACCGGGGCGTTTAAGTGCCCAGAAAAGGTAGAGGATTTAATTTGGCAAAGTAGTTGACCCACTGAATTAAAAATATTTACTTGAGTGATATGTATCAACCCTCGCCGCAGGTTGGTGTTTATTTTGTTTTGAAGATGGTTATGTATCAAAGAGGACCCTCTAAAGATAAGGTCGCAACATTAGTTAATCAGTGACTTATTATAATTAACCCGTGATATTATGGTATAGTAACTTTTGGTCTCATCTAGCCTCTCAATACCATAACAAGAAGTGTTAATCCTATTGTCATCTCTGATAAGAAGTAACCTTATTCCCCTACCTAGCTTTTGTAGTTCGTTAACTGCATTGTTTTAACTCTCTTTCATCAATTATTACGACCGCATTTGTAACTTTAAACACGTGAGCATATGTTGACCCTTCTTTAAGATAAAAGCTTTTCAGAAAGACACACTTTTACAATTGATAATTCGAAATTGCTATTTTATTTTCAATTAGAGCGTCAGAAATCTGCATGTAGTACTTTGTATGAAGAAAAGTATCGTATTATTATTATTTCACTGCGTTAATCATTACCTTGAAAAACAATGGGTTATTGAAAATAAGGACAAAAAATTACTGGAGTAATAATACGGTGTCAAGTATCATTTATAACCCACCGACCCAGCGATAAACAAAATGAAACTAAACTGGCATCTGTTAAATTGGATTTTTTTTAAACCAAAAGTAAAAAAATTGTTTACACAATGTACAAGTACTATTCTTACTCCACGCTTAGCATAACTTTCGTAAGACAGCTCTGGTAGATGCCACCTACAATGTAGCAGCTTATTTGTCTTGTGCGGAAATCAGCAATTCTTTTAATGTATAAAATACATTTTATTATTATAAGGAAAAAGTCAATGCTTCAACATCAGGAGTAGGCAGATCTTAGGGACCATTTCAAGACCCAGTCGTACTAACTGTGGATCGATCTATCTTCAAGGGGATAATGTCTCGCTAAATTGCAATCAACTTAAGCTTAGATATCTGTTACGCTTACTGAAGCTGCTAGGGGGTAATTAATTATCGTATAGCAGCTCCAGTAGCCGTGCCAGACGTCTAACCGGTTAAGCTGAAAACAATTTAGCGAGAAGCCCTTTGGAGATGGATCGATCCTGTTAGATCGATCTAGGCATGGAAACCTAGTCTTATAGGGGCATTTCACGTTAACATGAGTCACAGTTGTCACGGATGTGAACTCACTATCGCATCCGAGCCATTTTTCCTGACAGATTGCATTATACAGTATTGTACAGGCTTGAATACTTCAGACCACTGAGGAAAAATATAAAACGGTGTAAATGAGCTCTAAGGACAATGTATAGAACTGTTGTCTTTGTTCTATTCAATAAACGCTGTCAGCAAGATTATTGAAATTATGTCAAAGGGTTAGTTGTCCTTTAAGATTTTTATTTCAATGCCTTTATCGCTTCGATGTTTGTTATTTGGAGCGTGTTATTTGACAAATCTAGATTTAATTTCCAAGCAGCTGAACGCAAGACTTAACCCTGATGGCCTAGATAGTGTTTCTATCTATTTTTATCAGGTTTTTATTTAATCCATAATTTCGTAAAAGCAGGTAAAAGCCGCTCATCAGTCCAACGAAAAAAGTTTTAGGTAATATTAACCAATTTAATGGGAAGATGAATAATGAGTTGTGCGAATTTTGATGGCTGGACAATATTGTATTTCTACAGCAACATACAACTTGCATATACCTCTTATCACACTATAACGCACGCCTTAGGGCCTATATGTCCAAATAAAATGCTGAATAATACATTGATGAATCAAGGGCGTTGTTTCTGAATTTTCCAGCTCACGGTCAGTTGTGTCCACCGGGATGGCTGGAGAGTCCAGTCACCGACTACTGCTTCCAGTTCAATACATATGACGTTAAGAAGTCGTGGAGTGAGGCAAGAGCAGCATGCGTAGCGCAACAAGGAGATCTATTCTCATACTCATCTCAGGGAGAAAAGGTTAGTGTCTCAGAGACCATACCCAGACCCTATCGTACTAACTTTGGATCGAACTATCTCCATGGGGATTCTAGCTTAATTGAAATTAACTTAAGCGGCTTTTATGTCCGTCACGCCTACTGACGCTAATACCTGGGGCAATTATCTATCGTTTAGCAGCTTTAACAGGCTACGCGTACCAGACACCTAAGCCACTTAGGTTGAAAGCAATTTAGCGAGAAACCACGTGGAGATGGACGAGTCCTGTTAGATCGATCCAGGGATGGGAACCCAGTCTCAGATGATATAGGCCTATCAAACCAGTGACACATAAAAAGCGGGCTTTGGCATGAGACCCACAGCTAGGGGAGGAAAATATCTTGTACGCTGTTCTGAAAACTCCTCTTCTCAGAATTGTTAGGAACATGTGCAAAGATATGTAGGTGAACCTCACCTCATTACCGCAAATGATTTTTTTTCTAAAATTACGCATTAGTTATGCGTCTTTGATTAATTTTTTTTTTTAGAATTAATACTATGGGTAGCGAAAAAAAAAACAAAAAACAAAAAACAAAAAACAAAAAAAAACGTTGTCTTTGATTAAGAAAATGTCCAAAAGAAAAAAAAAGCTTTTTTTTCAAATGTATTCAGACCAACAATATCTTTAATAGTAACTGAAGTTTACAGAGTCTTTCTTTTTTTTAATTAATGACTTTATTCTGTTTGTTCTTTGAGGACTGGCTGAAGAAGCAAATGTTGATTTATCAAGCACAAGATTCACGCACGTGGCAGTGGTGGTCCGGTTACAGCGACAACAGCGGTTCCTGGCGGTGGGAGGACGGAAATAATGACACATCCCTTGTGTAAGTATAAAAATAGAAACAATTTAAGCCTATATAGCTTCGGCAAATAAATAAAATGAAAATAAAATGAGTAAAATAAAATAAAAAGGCTAACACAATATTGATTAAGATAACAGTAGTATTTATTGATATTATTTTTTTTAAAAAGTGATGCCTAATTTTTGTTTCATAATTTATGCCTTTACGTGCATGCGCCTGTTAAACTATCGAATATAAAGCCATTTTTAGAGTTCAGTTGGCCCATTCTAATTATATGTCTTTTTGCATGTTCAGCACTTCTGCATGTACTCGTAGACCTATCTATTGTTTTTCTTAATTTAAGCGATTGAAATATAATAAGTTATTAAAGTTGAGCACTTTACACCCCGGTACCGCCGGTATCCAATGCTCCGGTACCCCCCTTTATTGCCCTTTTTAAAAACTCCGTTTATGATGAGCTCTTCACATGTGTTCCGGCCGTCAAAAACTTTGAAAGACATCTGTTATTTTTTCCTTTCCTTTTAATTCCTCTAGGACTTGGAGCCCAGGAGAGCCTAACAACTACGCCGGGATAGAGCACTGCGGGGAAGTGGTAACAAACGGAAAGATGAACGATAACAACTGCGACAATGTTATGCCATACATATGCAAAAGCATGAAAGGTAGGCCTGTAACAATTATACATTTAATTAAAAGGCGCTGTTAATTACCTCCTCCACAACGAATTTCTGGGTAATAGATAGGGCCTACAGTTTAGATAGATAGGCCTACGGTAGATAGATACTAGTAGGTAGATAGGTATAGAAATAAAATCATATATTTTAAAAATCATATAGTTTAAAAATTCTATGAAATGTTGAAAAGATCAAACACATTGCTAGGCAGGAAAGTGCTTTTGACGAAGTGATAATAATTATAAAAGAAGAAGTTTTTACAAATGCCATGCTATATTTCATCGACAGATATCCACAAATTTTCTAGAGTTATCGGCAAATAGTTATTGCCCTTTTTACAAATTATTTCCGTGGATAAACTGAAATACAGATTCACATCGTAAGTTGCAGCTTAATCTGCGTATTTAGTGTCTTAAAATAACAAACAGAGCTACATTTCACATGGGGGGAGGGAAGGTGGTAACTTAAGTACTCTAAGATATATACTGGCATTTATCTATAAGTTATACAATCAGCCATGTTCTACTCTAGATCGAGTCACTTATCGAATTGTAATTAACTCAGTTGAAGTTAGACTGAAGATTTTGTTTTAAGATTTTTCAAGCCATCATTTCGTAATTCTCAGTTTTATCATAATAACGAGATGCTTTGGTTCCAGGCAAGCCCAGCAAGTGTCCCCCAGACTGGCAAGATGTGGAGGGCTCCTGTTACAAACACTTTGAAACAGAACTGAACTGGAATGAAGCTAGGTAAGCTCATGTTTCTTGTGTATAGCATGTATAGACCTTTTAATCAGGCCCTTTGGTGGGGGTTGGGAGGGGGGTGATGGGATGGGGGTGGGGGATAGGAAGGAACCACTCTTTTCAGTCTTTTGGCCAGTGGCAGAGAAAAAGACCAATTCTCAATCAAAATTTTTTGAGGTAAAAAATTTGATTTTTTTTATTAGAAATAGCTGGCTACAGGCCCATTTACTGATCTCAACAGAGATGTAAAGGGAGATAGATACTGCCCAGTTGTATAACAGACAGGTGGATGATTTAGCCCTTTATTGGAATCTTTTCTCTTTGGACAGGGCTGACTGCCAACGTTATGGAGCCGATCTTCCAGATATACAAACTGATGCAGAGCAACAGTACCTTCTGGATACGGTCAAGTGTAAAGGAAAGCCATCTTGGATTGGTCTAAAGGCAAAGGTATGTTACTTCCATACATAATATGCAAAGTGGTTATGCCCTGATAGCATGATGATGCAGGTACAGCTTTGATAAAGTTGGTATTTAACTTTCAAATCTGGGCCAGTATCAAATTTTGGACATTTTTTTTAGTATCATATATGTAGACATATGTGAACCACTCAGAATCCAAAATTTGAGACAAAAATGGTTTATATTAATTGATTATTGATATTGATTTGAGAACCACATTGTAATGGTTTTAATTTTAATTTTTCTGTATTTTCCTGTTTAGGTTACAACTACTCCAACAAACAAGTTTCAGTGGGTGACAGGAGATGAGTTGGGAATTGGGTCAACTGCAAGATGGGCACAGCGACAGCCATTTGTGGAAAAGTATAACTTTACATTGCGTTTGGTGTGACAGGCTGAGATTGTGCCATTGTGGATGGTTGTACTGAGATTTTGTGTTTGATATTATTATTGACAAATATGCCATAGTGACTGTTTTATGAAAACCACTGTTTTGTTGAAGTTATTATCTGATGTTGTGTGAGATGCAAGAAGCAACAAATGTAGTATGGTCAAGTCACACTGTGCTAGATGATTCAGTAACCATAGCTCAAGAGAAGACCTTGACAGATCTGTTTGCAATAGTACTTAACTGTGGAAGAAACATCACTGGCTAGAACATTAGGTCATTCAAACCCAATATTTTCTTATGATTTGTGTAAGCTGTACTTCACATTGTGTTTGCTAACATAGAAAAAAGTCTTCACATATTTCTTATTTGCTTCAGAGCCAGAGCCAATACAACATGTGTTGAGATAATAACTACTGCACTGACAGCCAGCGAGTCCTGGGCCACTGCTCAATGTTCCGTAGAAAGACCATATATCTGTAAAAAACCTGAAGGTAATGTGAAATAAACTGATATGGTGCCTTAATTACTGAGATTTTTGTAGCAACAGTAAGCATTTTATGAAAGAAGTACTGGTACTTGAACTTTTTTATCTGAGACAGGGCTGTTAGTTTTATATATACTAGTGCAGGTTTAGCCCGATATTATTTTGTTTGTTTGTTTGTTTGTTTGTTTGTTTGGGGGGGGGGGGGGGTTATAGAAAAGATTTGTATTTCAAAGTGCAATTGTTGAAAAAGAAAATTAAATTATCTTAGTTCAGTATCAGTGGCAAATCAATATCCTTTGTCAATAAAAATTACTGCAGAAAACTAAGAAAAGAGAAATGCAGATAATCTTATTTCTTTGGACTTAAGAACATAAACAGAATGAGCTTTCACTGATTCCTATATTCAACTGTATATTTCAGGAACTTGTGCGGCTGGATGGAAGATCAACAAGAACATGTGTTATCAACTGAACTCCAACCTGAGATTGTCCTTTGTGGATGCCGTTGACTACTGTAACTCTCAAGGAGGCAGTATGGTCACAGTTTACAAGTGAGCATAGTGTTTTTTTTTCTTTTTCTGAAAAAGCGAACCTTTTACCACAAAATCTTCTTGCACTTAGATAAAATTTACCCATAGGGGGCCTTTGCCTTGCAAAAAGGGCAGCCCATTCTACCCCCCCCCCCTGAACCCCCTTGGCCACGGGCATGGGATAAAAAATGGGGTCTGTTTCATGACAGCAATGAAGTCTAAAATAAATTTTAGCAAAGATGGTTAAAAGTAAATATTAAAATGTTGGCTGTCTGACTTTAGCATGCAGTATAATTTAATAATAATGTTGATGAAGCAAGCTAATGTGGTTAATTCTCAGTTTTAGTACCAAACATACTAGTAGATTTTTGTTCCAGTACATGCTGTTATACAAAATTAGTAATATGAACAAAGTAGTGTTACAATTTCAAATATTTGGATGACCTTTTGTACTTGGGATTTGTCATATTGGACTTGAAGGTCTTACTAGAGGGTCAAATGACTCTATTTTTTATTAAAACCCTCCTGAGTGATTGGTTTATTAATTTGATCATTTCATTTACAGATAGCATCACCAATGAATGCTGTGTTTTTGTGCTTTTTCAGTCCAGAAGTTCAGAATTTTTTGAAGTTGAATAAAAGAGAGTTTAGCCAGAGTTCTTCATTTTGGATTGGTGCCAAGAGTGAGTGTTTTATTCTCCTTTCAGAATTTATGAAATGCAAAATGTAATTACTGAAACACATGGAAAGAAGATATAAAGCAAGTGACTAACGATATGTGTTGGCAGTATGACATAACAATTGTCATCTGCCAAATTATTTTCACAATTTATCACTGTAACTATTTGTAAGAAATTAAATTGGAAGTTTAATTTTTCTGATTGTAACTATTTTACACACACTGATGTGACAGTAAAGCATATCTTACACAAAGTGGCCATTTCTGAAAACAACAATTTAAACCCTCTTAGGCTTGCTAATATTTCAGATATTACACGTACTTCTATTTACTCCATATTTTATCATTTCTTCCCTTTTGACATAAGCCAAAGTTGATTAGAACAGGACTTTTTTCCTGCCTAAACATTGGCCTGTGTAAAGTAAATAATGGCCAAAATTATGACTGACAGTACTTTCAAAATTAAGTAAAGTGTAGATACTTTTCAAAGTTCTGTAAAAAAGAACTAGTTAAAAATATAAAGGAATAATTTTGTGTGATGATTAAATTGAACGCCATTAACTTTTCTATTATAGCAACTTCTGATGGGAGCAATTTGGAGTGGGTGGATGGGACACCGGTCAGTAAAACCTCACCCAACTGGTCAACCCAGCCCAGTGGTCAGCTCAACAGCTCCTGTGTCCAGATATTTGCTGGTCAGTAAAACTCCATCCAACTGGCCAGCTTAGCCAACTGCTGGCACACGCATCTCAAATAGCTTGAAATTGTTCAGTGCTTGAAAGAATGTCACCAAATCAAATACTGCAGTCTGAATCAATTTAGTATAATGTATAAATTGCTTAAACAAATGTATTTTAAACAGTATGATTATTTTGTTATAAATTTATTTATTTTGTGAAATATTCCAGTGAAGTCATTTAAAATTTGGAAATATTTATTTAAGTTACTAGATTATTTTCCTTCAATAAACAGTATGGCCATGGGAAGGATATTCTAATTTCAGATGCATAATTAAGTTTTATTAGTTTGCATGTATTGTAAGCCAACAGCAAAAGCTGTTTATTCTTGGTTTCTCTAAATGACTTATGAATTAATTACTCAGGTGATGCCAACGCAAAGTGGAGTTTAAATGGCAACTGTCTCCTGGAGCAGCCATTTGTGTGTCAGATTGGAAGTGAAAAGGTGGTGCTGCCACCTACAGTAGCTCCAGGTAAAATTGGTTAGAATTAATTAATACTCCAATCTTCCAATGTGTAAAGTTAATCATTCAATCAATTATAATTAACTCCTTTAGATAAATATTTTTTAGAATTTAAATAAGCAACTTGTAATATGCTTATAATATGGAAAGTGCACTGACATTGTGAAGGACTGCATCATGTATACAAATTATTATTATTATTATTATTATTATTATTATTATTATTATTATTATTATTTCTTCAGCCAAGGGGAGTTGTGAGGCTGGCTGGGAAGCTTATTCCTTCTACTGCTACTATTTTTCCAATAATGCGACAACCTGGGTTGAAGCTGAGCAGTCCTGTACTGGCATGGGAGCACATCTGCTCAGTTTAACTTCAGACAGGGAAAGTTCTTTCATAGACAGTAAGTAGTGCTGGTTACATGACACTGGCATGAACTGCTGGCCAGTTTAACACAAAGAACTTATAGCTCTTTCATATACTAATATAGACATTATAGATACTAGTAAGAATTATTGGTTATGTCAGATTGCCATTATAATTAATGTTGATCTTATAACATTTGAAGTCCATTATGATACCAGACTAGAGTGAAATTCCCTTTTGTAGAAGATGTACCTTAAATTGTTCATATATAAACAAATTGTCACATTTTTAAGACCAGGTAAGACAAATTATCCCAGGTAAACTACTTAACATGCTCATGACGTTAACTAGGTAGGTCAATTACCTTGTCTGTATTTATAGGTAAACTAAGTGACAATGCTTGGCTTGGACTAAATGACAGGAAATTAGAAGGCACTTGGGTTTGGACCTCCCAGACTGATGTGGTAGGTACTAATAGCAGCCTTGGTAACTGCACTTTAAGGACGTCTTCATTTATTGCTGTGTCCTGTGACTAAGGGCTGTCATTTTACATAGATCCATGGGGACTCTCGCTGAATGCAAACAGATTAACACACCTCCTCTTGTTTCCAATGAAGTCATATATAACCACCAGACTTTTCTGAATTCTACTCAAGGCCAGAAGGAGGCATGTTAATATGACTGCATTCAGTGAGAGTCCCTGAGGAGTTGGGGACATAGAATGAGATAATGAGAGTTTATCATTGGCAATGGGCCCTAACAGTTCAGTGATGGGTGACAATGATTATGAAATTCTTTCAGCCTTACACCAACTGGAACAAACTCAGCTGGACCTCGGAGCCCAATAACCGTGGCGGTGACGGCCAGCCGGAGAATTGTGCCGAAATCATTGGAAGCGCTGTATCTTTCAAAGGCAAATGGAATGATATTGACTGCAGCTTGAAGAGGCAGTTTGTCTGCAAGAAGGGGGCTATGCCTCTACAGAGCACCACAGCAGCATCAACAAGTAAATATATTGTATAAATTAAGAAAACTCACCCATAATAAAAAGCACATGACTGGAACTTGAAAAGAACCTGTTTAGGAATTAAATATGATATTATTCTGATTGAGTTGGGTTATATTTTACACCAAATTAATGATATGATAGCAAAACAAAATTGGAAAATACATTAACAATTTTTAGTCAGACTATATCCTGTAAATGACAAATGTTTTCATGCCGAAAAAAACGGGAAAGCCAGAAATTGGCTTGATCATAATGCATTGTACTCTATTCATTCAAGAAGATACGTTGGTTAGAACTTGCCATGTAAAGATATCACTTAACGCTTCCTGAGGTTGGTGTGTGTTTTATATCATATTTCGATTTCATTTTTATCCCTTTTTGGATATATTTAAATACCAGTACTATAATTCCAGCCGCCTGGTCCTCGAAGTGCGGTCCATTCTGGGAGGACAATCCTCTAAATGATTACTGCTATCAGTTCCACTCAGAAGAATTGGCCTGGCATGATGCCTTGTCCCATTGCCGAGCCAATGGAGGCGATCTGGCCAGTATTACCTCAGTGGTGGAACAGGGTTATATCACTAGTAAGTAGGATTGGCACATGGGTAGGAATAATAATTATAATAAGACAAGACACGTGAAGAAAAATATTCTAATCATTTTCAAAAAAAAGTAAATTAAATTAAATAAATAAATAAATAAATAAATAAAAGTAATAATAAATAAATAAATAAATAAAACAATCCCATACAGTGCATATATATATACCACGTGACTTCAAAGTAATAAACTTCCAAATCAATTTCTGTGTCAATGAACTGTGCATGCTTTTGAACTTTTAGCTTTTTAAAGAATGACAAACACTATCTTTTATTTTTAGTATTTTCTTTAATATTTATTTTTAGTGATTGAATCTTACTCCATTTTTAAATTAATATTTTGTATTATTGCAAAGAGAGTATAATAAACCTGTAATATTATTATTATTTTTATTTTTTTTAATTTTCAGGCAAAATCTCTGCCATTGCATATCCCATTACATTCTGGCTGGGTGGCAATGATTTGAAGTCAGAAGGAGGCTGGCGATGGACAGATGGCTCGCCTTTTTCCTATCTCAATTGGGATGTAGGTAAGTGCATATGATGTGTGATGTCATTAAAAATATTGCTTTTTTTTATAAATTTTGATACTAATATTAATATGATGTACTGTGATATCAATGTAAGAATAAGGTGGAAAACATGAGGATTTTTTTTTTGTCTTTTGATAACAGCAATAATTCATGTACTAGTATAATATGCAGCAATATCAACATAAGTTTAACATTACCATGTGATGTAGCTATCCATGGACATCTTACTGTACAAAAAGTGATATTATATAGTACGGCTCTTATTGGAGTATTCATGTCAGAGAAATTTCGTTTTGTGTTATTAGACTGCTTATTTTGACAAATACAAGCCAGTAAAATTGTCAACATTGATAATTATTAAAAATATAATATAAAATAAAAATAATAAAAAATAGTTCATGCGAATATGAAGTATGTTATTTAAGAAATGATCAGAGTATGTGCGTGTGATTCAGTCGTTGTAATAGTGTATATATATATATACTTCTTAAATTTAAAAGACAAATTTGGGGTTGTGGATCAAAGGAATTACAGTAAGTATACATATACTGCACCAGTGTATAATATATGGCAGTGACTGTACACATGATATCCCTGTTGCTTTCACAGCTGCCACCCTTGTACATGACTTTATGCCCTTATTATGTATATCCAATTGTGCTAATACACATTTATTTTGATGTCAAGGATATTTCAGTAAGTTCTGGTTGGTATTTATGTGTTGAGAATGCTATAGCAATGTGCTTTTTTTTAATTTAATGAACTTGTGTAGGGGATGGGGACTTGACACTTAAAAGCATGAACAAATGCTTTTTGTATATTGCAGCTATTAGTGAGCTATTTTGTTAGTTTTTATGTGATGATGGGAGGGATTGCACTCCAGCCTTTTATGTTTGGGGAAAGTTTAGAACAGCCTAGAAAGTGTGTCTTTTACAGTGATACAATTAGCTTTAAGGCATATAGAGTAAATAGTAACCCAAAATCAGATGTTTATAATCCTTTGACATATAGTTAACATTCATTACTTACCCTGGTTGACCTTTTCCTCTATCTTGTTAAAGCAGAACACACATTGTGACAGTGCCTATTATTATATTTCTTTTGAGTTCTTTCTTGAAACAAAAACAAGAACCCCTGTATATCTGCTTAACATGCTCTTCCCTTGATACCTATGAAGCCAAGACCCCTCCCCCTTTGAATCCATAAACCTCTGAGAGCCTGTGCTTGTTAACTCTATTTACGCTAAGTTGCACTCCCAATATGAAATATTTGCAGCTGCACTAACACCCATACCCATATCCCACTCCACTTATAAAGTGTATTTTTCAGGAAAGATGACACTCGCAACTTACACTGCAGCTTCTCAACTCATATTTCATTTTGAACTATATGTAAAATGACATTCCTTCCCTTGTATCCTTAAACTTTACATGTCTTTTAAATGTCTGTTATTTATGGTACATGTTTTTACTGGTAACAATGCTCAAATATATGCATGCTAGGCAAATGTATTGTTTTTTCAGTTTAAATGTCAGGTCAATAATTCAGATAAATAAAATTTTCGATTCAATGAAATACAGCTATTATCTATCATTATTTAAATCTTATCACATGATAATTCATCAAAAGTGAATTTCTTGATTCAAAAGTGATTCAAAGAAAACTTAAATTTGTATTTATATTTATGGTTTTATCTATTCAGTTTTAAATCAGTTTATTTAAACAAGTATGCAGTAGACATTTTGCATTTGGTTGCCATTTTGAAAATGAAACAATTTGTGATTCTACCATGACACTGTTTAGGTGAGCCAAACAGCAGATGGTCAGAAGATTGTATGCAGATTACTAGTGAATTTGGTCCTGGATTGTGGAATGATATTACCTGTGATATAAGGATTGGATATATCTGTAAGAAAAAAGGTAAGTATTTCATAATAAAATGTATGTTTAGTTGCAGCACAAAATAGTAAGATTAAAGTAATACAGTTCTCAATTGTATTATATAAAAAATAAACAACATTATTTTAAAATTATCATCTTGGTTTTTTCTCCCCTTTTACTCTATTTTGAAACCATGCTGTTCTATAATTGTTAGATGTGATTATTATATATATAATAGGAGAAAAGGATGCTTTTTGAATAGTTGCCACTTTAAATTTGTCTGCCTTTTTGGTCTGTCAACATTTGTTACGACCAAATGCTATAGGATCTATTGTTAGACATTTATGGCCCTTTCTTCTTTGACATGTCAATTAAAGCTTTACACAGAAAGAAAAGTTGGACTGAAATCAGTCATTTGTTAAAAAAATTAAATGTTAATATTTTTTAAGTTTTATTTTTTTTCGTAGGTCTTGTTTCCACCACTGTGGCCAGAACTCCTTCTACCACTCCTTTGCCAGCTGGTATTTATTTATTTATTTATTTATTTATAATACTTAGTACTGTTTATCACAATGTAAGAATTTTCAGAGTGAATTTTTTAGTGCTTTGGTAGTAATTGAAATGGAAACACTTTGAAGTTTTTTGTTTCAATACAAATTATTTTATTTTATTTAACAATATATTTTATTAAGTTTGCTTGAATTTAAAGATATGTCATAACTTATTGAAAAAATACTGTTTCTTTTGTCTGTTTATTAAAAGTACTTTTAGCGAATTGACTGCTTCCAATTCAGTGTAAAAACCACATTTAATATACAACACAACGTTAATCTTTGTGTTGCTATTTAATAGGCAAAGGATACGGCTGTTGGCCTGGCTGGAAGAAATTTGGCGATGGCTGCTTTCTGCTGGTATCTGAAGAAACTACTTGGATGGATGCCAGGACCCAGTGCCGTTTGAAAGGTGGAGACTTGGCCTCTGTTATGAATGAGAGAGACCAGGCCTTCTTGACCACTCAGTCAAAGGCTAATGCAAGCTGTAAGAACATATTGTTATACATTTTATTTGTCTTCTTTGGTGTATGTTTTGATCATTAAATTCATTCATAATTTTTTTCAAGTGATAAGAACCTAAAAGAAATGTTTTTTTTTTTTTCTTTTCATATTTTCATATTTAGTTGATATATTTAAGAATTGATATCAATTATAAATGTATTTTAGTTACAATATACAGCACAGAGTGACTTTTTTTGATATCTTTTTGTCAATTTTTTGTGTAATACAAATGAATAACTTAAAAAGATTATAATACTGACTTCAAATTCATAATTGAAAAAGATATCCCTGTGTCTGCTGTTGAAGTCAAATTACGAGAAAAATATCTTTACCTGGTTCCAGTGACCAATCGCATCTATTGGCTGGGTCTGAATGACCTCAAGAGACCAATGACCTTTGAGTGGACAGATGGAAGAGAAGTGACCTACACTAACTGGAACAAAGGGGAACCAAATAACAATGTGGGTGTCAACGAGGATTGTGTTACTATGAATGCAGACTTGGTAGGTGCAAATTTGACACAGTGCATGTTCTCTCTCTCTCTCTCTCTCGCTCTCTCTCTCTCTCTCTCCTTGCCTGTCTGTCTGTCTGATTGTCTGTCTCCATGTTCCTCCTTTTATCCATCCATTTGTCTGCCTCTACTATTTCTGTCTCTTTTTTCTTCTCCAATTCTGATTTTTGTCTGTCTATCAGTTTTTATGCTTGTCACATAGTAAATCTGTTTGTAGGTAATTTTTGTATGTTTTTTGGTTCATCATGTATGTTTTCAGTCACTATGAATTATACAATACTGCATCAATTATAAGTACATTAAATTTTTATTCATTCTTTATAGAAAGGAGAGTGGAATGATGATTCTTGTGACAGTACCCACATGTACATCTGTCAGACATCGCTAAAGGTTGTGCCAGTGTCCAGTTCTGTCACCATGTTACCACTGTATCCTACTGGATGCCCCAGTGTAAGTCAATTGATTATTTATTCAGAATTATTATTATTATTATTTTTACCATAACAAAATCCAGGCAGTTGGAGTCAGCTCATGATGGTTTTGTAAACATACTTACACATTTTTATAATTTTTTTTCAGGGTGCCACTGCAGCATTGGGCTCCTCTTGCTACAGTTTTGTTAGTATGGGGGCCACATGGGCAGATGCAGAGAGGTACTGTCAGAGAGGAGGAGGACATCTGGCAGCTTTGAAAAATTTGTAAGATTCCACATACTCGTACTGTTATTTTTTAAATTTAGTAATATTTTCCCTTTTTATTTTGACTAGGTTGCAAGTGCGAATAATCAAAGTGAATAATTTAAGTTATTTTTTATAATTCTTTTAAGATACAGACACTTCGTCTGCAGCATAAGAAGGAGGTTAAACTCCTAATTCAAAGATATGCTGAGTAGGTTGTAATCCTGAGACTTTTCCATGGTGCCAAATGTTCCCATATAATATGGCCCAGATGCTGATTGAGCTATTGAATGCCCTTATTTTAGTGTGCATCAGAGGGCATATGATATGTAGCTGCACTTATTAATAAGATTGTACTTTTTGAATGTCTTCACATATGAAAAAGACATAATTGCAAGATTTGCCTACTATAGTACCCACTTAATGTTTTTGAAGTTTTGGAATACTCTTTGAACATTGCAGTTTTCATCATTTTTTATTTTCATTTCTGTTCTGTGAATTGAAACTTTTATTCTCGTAATATGAATTTTTATATTATTCTAGCTTAGTTCAAGCATACT
Organism: Lingula anatina; assembly: GCF_001039355.2. Next base: position 577,617 of record NW_019775602.1, read on the forward strand.
TCCTCACCAAGTTAAAACAACAACCCAGTGACAGTTACTGGATTGGACTAAGTAACCCAACAGGTATCTACAGGTGGAGTGAGAACTCCAGTGCATGGTATACCAACTGGGACAGCAGTCATTCAGGTAAGCTACAAACTAGGATAACAGTCATTCAGGTAAGCTAGAAACTGGCACAGCAGTCATTCAGGTAAGTTACAAACTGGGACAGCAGTCATTCAGGTAAGCTAGAAACTGGCACAGCAGTCATTCAGGTAAGTTACAAACTGGGACAGCAGTCATTCAGGTAAGCTACAAACTGGGATAACAGTCATTCAGGTGAACTGCAAACTGGGAAAGCAGTCATTCAGGTAAGCTACAAACTGGTTTAAAAGTCATTCAGGTAATCCACAAACTGGGATAGAAGTCAATCAGGTAAGCTACAAACTGGGATAACATTCATTCAGGTAGGCTACAGTACAAATTGAGACTGGGATAACAGTCAGTCAGATAGGCTACAAACTGGGCTTGAAGTCATTTATTCAGATAGGCTTTAAACTGGGACACCAGTAAGCCAGGTTACAATCTTGGACAGAAGTTATTGATAGGTTGGTTATAGACTAAAGAAAAGTGTTTAGCTGTGCAAAAAATAAATAAATAAAAAACAAGGAAAACAAAATTCATTTTTATCCGTATTTTTTCTATGTCATCGATATGTATTGTATGTGAAAACTGAGCGTGCAATTTTTATGTTCTGAAAAAAAGTGAAAAGTTAATGAGAATAGTGATTTTATGAATTTCTTATGAAACGTCTCTGTTTTTTGTGCCATTCCTTTGTGAATTTGATATTGGGAAGAAAAAATATTTTTGAATTTATATTTATTATCATCAAATCAGAAAAGTAAATTTTTCATTAATGACACTCGTATATAGGAAATGGAGTCAACAGGTGCGTCACAATAGACAAGCCCAGTGCCAAGTGGAAGGACAGAGATTGCGGCACCTCTAGAACTTTCATCTGTGAATATAAGAGGAACTACACCATTGGTGGTGGAACAACCCCAGCGCCTACTACCACCACAACACCAGTCCCTGTGACTTGCCCAGCTGATTGGGTTGAAAGAAATGGATATTGTTATAAGGTATTGGAAGTGGTTTATGGTCATTTTTTTTGTCATCATAGTGTATTTATTTTCAACATGCTCTGTCCCCTATTTTGCCAGTTGTTACAGAAGGTGCGGTTTGAGTTACGTATATTAATGTTTGTTGAAAAATCTAATGAAAGATTTGATGTTTCATTTAATGCTCTCATGAAAGGTTCTAATTTTTTTTCACCTGTCATAACTGGCAAGCTGTTGCACATTGGGCAAAAACGGTATTATAATGACATGTGCTGTCAAAAGTTGCCTCATTGTTGTGCCATTTTTATGTGGAGAAGTATATGGAGGTCTTTTTTTACTTCCAATAAGGCACAAAACCAAAATGCATCCAGATTTTTTAAACCTAAAATAGAAAATTTGCCAACACCATTAAACGTGGCACTTTATTAATTGCTGAATTTTTCAGGCTGTTTATAACAGAAATGCAAAAGACTTAAAAACTTGGCTAGAGGCGCGTGCAGATTGTAGATCATATGGCGGAGACCTGCTGAGTATACACAGTCAGGATGAGGAGACATTTGTGAAGTCATCTCGTACATTTCCTGGGTAAGTTCTAGTACTGTACATGTACATGTACATGTATTCATTAAAATGAATGAATTAATGAATGATTTATTTTTCCCATGTACCTGTGTACCAAGCAGGTACGCGACCTTTTAAAGCTTACAAGATGAACTGGATATACAGTAATACAATTATAGTAGCTAGCAGAAGAAAAAATAAACTGCTGTTTCACTACACGAACTGATGCTGGGTGGCTTACATGGGCATGATCAGGGGGAATTTTAAAAGTAATCAATAAAAAGTGACTTAGGCAGGAGCTTTCCTTGTTAGAACAAGATTTAAAACATGTCTTTTAGTGTGTAAAATTGCCAACATACTTTTAATATACGCCCCTTCATGGATAACAGATAATCAATTTTGCTGGGCCACTTAACATTTATTTTTATCCACGTAAATGTTGAAATCCCCTGCAATTACCTAATGAAAAATGGTATATATATAATGTTACAATATAATTGGGTCACAGATGTGACCTGCACCACAAAGATATAAATTGAAAATGAAACATTGACTTGGCAGTCGGGGTATATATATATATATATATATATATATATATATATATATATTTTTTTCTGTGATATGTATTTCAGTCAACGGGATATGAGGCACCACCGGTTCCACTTTTTCCATCCAATCAGTTTCAGGTATTGAAAATGCATGTACTGCATGCTCATTTGCATGCATAACTGCATGAGCCAATACTTGTACACATGGATTGAGAATGTGCATAAATACAAAATCTTTCAACTATGTGGCTCATATAGCCCTTGAGATGGAGTGATCACCACCATTCAGGGGCTGAGGAGCTTAATCTCTGGCTTAATCATACCAAATACCACAACTCTATTATTATCAGTTTAATGACTGCTTATTGTTTCCAGGTAGTATGGGCATGCTGTCTAACTTGTAGACTAATGGTGCATGGAAGTCCAACATGATACAATGACATGGAATTTTTGCATATTATATTCATTGATGTTCCATTTTAATTTTAATTAAAATAACATTTCCCATAGTTGATGTTCTATTAGTAACCTTTCCCAAAGTAATCCTTAAGAACTATAAGACCCCTAAAATTAAAGCACTTGATGTCTATAGTTCCTTCAGAAATGTACAAGAAGACATATGGCCTTCTGAATAACTGTCCAGTCATTTAGTTAAATATAGTAAATGAACTTGGACTTTCTTTCAGGTATTTTTACATGTATGGAAACTTTTGGATAGGATTGAACAACAGAGATACTTCAACAGGTTAGTGAACTGAAACAGTATGGATTTGACACTTTTTAGTCTACTAACCCATTTTGTTAAACAAAAATTCTTAAGTCAGTTTTGGAGGTTAAGTCATAATTCAATGAGATTTAGTCCACTAGGGTAGATTTCACAAAATGTCTGTCATCAGAAAACTAAATTATATTATACTAGGGAGCTTAAATTTATTTGTTAAAAATGAAGGTTGAGTTCACAAATCAGCTGGAAAAAATATTTTATGTATTTAATTGGGAACAAATAAATAATGTATTTAATTGATTTTTTTTTGCATGTATTAAGCCAACATATATTTCCTGTTTGAGGTCTGTATATTTGTCAGCTTTGCTGTCTTATGAAATCATTGACCAAAAAAAGAGAAGAAAAATAAGATAAAATATGATATTGAAGATAAGAAAATATAAAATTTTCTGCCCAGGTCATGTGTGGAGCGATGGCACAGGCGTTGACTATACAAACTGGGCCACTGGGGAACCCAACAACCATAACGGGCAGGAAAACTGTGTTGAGTTGACCGTGGGGAGGACAGAGAAGTGGAAAGATTCTAACTGTAACCTGGCACGAAACTACTTCTGCAAGATGAGGAAAGGTGAGATTTTATCTTATTGTTGAATGAAAAAGAATAAAATTAAGTTGAAGTCTTTATCTTTTAAATACATGGTAGAAGGTATAGTATTATTATGACAAGATAAGAGTTTAATATACAAATTAAAAATTCACAAATACTGGAAATTGGATTGCTATTCAGGTAAAATGTAAAAAGTTTTGAGGCAACAGTATGGTTACTAAAATTTTATTTTATGCTGTTAAAATGAGAAACAGCAGACGGATAAAAACTCTTCAGAAACCTTTTTGGATCTTTTCCAAATTTAAAGTCTGCAGTTCTTCCGTAGGAAATTAAAAAGACCATATGCAGGGTGAGTGCAGTCAAACATATTTTTTCCTGTTCTAAATTTGCTGGTTTTTGTATCTTCAGAATGAATATTAAAAGGTGAATGGTGTTTTGGAATGGTGCTATTTGCCCTGATCTTGTTTGGTTTAGGGTTAAATATAAAATTAAAACTATTTTTAATTTCCAGGCACGCGACCGCCAGTTACTCCCACCACTCCCATACCAGTGACACGTAAGTCAAATGTATTTTGTATATTTTGCTTGACTTCATATTCTTATTTTTATTCTTATCTTTTTACATTTCTACATAACAATTTTATTTTGTACTTGTAATTCATTGATGCAGGAATATGCTGGTTTTGAAAATGATGAACCATCAGCAACTGGGGCAAGTGTCCTACATTTGAAAAATAAATAAATAAATAAATAAATAAATAAACAAGATACACACTAGGGCAAGTTCCGAGGTGCAACTCATCTAGTGGATAGAGAAATAACTTAAGGTCAAGAATCCTTCATCAACAGTCAAGTCACAATCAAAATGGAGAATGGATGACTATATCCAAAGCCAACATTATCTTCTTCATGACAAAAGTTAAGTGGTAGTGGAGCTCAGTGTATTTGTCATTAATTGCTTTGATCCCTCATCTTTCCAGCTACTGACTGTGGTGACAGTGCTTGGCTGGGCTATGGAGACAACTGCTTCTATGTTTCACCTAGTAGTGTTAAAAAGAATTGGTATGATGCACGTGATTGGTGCAGGCAAAGTGGCGGAGATTTGGCCAGCATTCATGGACGCACAGAAAATGGGTTTATTACTTCACAGGTAACCTTAAGAGTTGAATATAAGGCATCCTTAAGCCAGCTTTCCAAATAGTAAATAAAAAATTCAAATATCTTGATCATATCTGAGAGACTTTCATCTAAAAATAAAGAATAAAGAAAGAAACAGGATGATAATTTGCATACTAAGCCATATTGTACAAACTGTGGTTGTTCCTGAATTTACAGATGAGCAAGATGTATACGCGTAACACAGCTTTGTGGATTGGACTGAATGAGCTAAACCTCATTAGTTATACGTAAGTACAGAATTTATTTCAAACATTGAATAAACAAAAATTTAGATGCTAGTAAGATGGAATATATTTACCGAATCACTTTGTCATTTCATCATATACTCTAAGACTTAAACATCTGATGATGAAATTTCTTATTAAAATTAGATGATGACTTAAAAGTTTTTTACTTTAAGTGATATAAATCAATTTGAATAAATAATTGATTTAATGATTAATATTTTTATTTATGTTTGTTTCTCAGTGTTTTATATGATTAATCAAAATTTTAATTTTCTGTTCATTCATTTATTCATTCATTCATTCATTCATTGATGATTCATTGTCTAGTTATGGATTCATGATCATCATTATCATCAATATCCATAACTTTTGATTTTATACTCTCCAGTTGGTCAGACGGCACTCCAGCAGACTATGACAACTGGAACAAGAATGAGCCCAATGACTGGAATGGAGGGCAGAGATGTGTGGACATATACACAGGGTCAGGTAGGGAAATAGATTTATTTATTTATTTATTTATTTATTTATTTATTATGTGTGTGTTGTGTGAGACACAATGCTTTTATACATTTTAGTTAATGACCATCTTGTCTTATGTTCCATTTTTGATTAATGAAAAGCTCCAGTTAGTAGTGATCGATAAAATGAAGGTTACCTCAAACCAAAATCACTTCAAACCTGTATATGCCCTTTTAATGTCTGTCAATGTATTTTTTTTCCAAAAGCATAGGGATTGGTATTCTAAATACATAGGAGTTGGTTTTTGATTTCAAGTTTCAGATGTGAAAAATCTATTCACTTTAATTGTCTATGTTCCAGTTGAAATACTATGATTAACTGAAATTAAAATTTCTCTGATTTACTGAAGTACTAGATCCTTTGTAAGATAACAAATCTCAGGCACTTTTTTAAATTCCACCTCGCATGAAATATTACTTGCAATAACCTTGTTGTCAGCATTAATATGAATACACAAAATTATCTCTGGTTTTAATATTTTAACTTTAGGCACGTGGAATGATGACAATTGTGGAGACAAAAATGGGTTCATATGTAAAAGACACAAGGACAGCAGAACACCTGTGACCACCCAGCCCACCCCTGCCCTGCCAGGAAACTGCCCTAGAGGCTACTATGCCATAGGTAAAAAGATCACTGCCCCACTGTGTGTATATATATATATATATATATAAACTGTAACTGTGATGGATACAATGTCACCTGAACGATACGTGCCAGAAGTTCGAGACTGGCAGTGAGCGTTGTTCAATGCATGTTACGCAAGAGAGTGGCAGTGTATAATTTGACACACAAACTAAGAGAATGTACTCACCTTTCACACACACACAAAAAACACCTCTATAGCCAAATAAAGTCCATGTTGCCATGGTCAGAAAACGTCTTTAGGTATGTATTTTGTGTGATGTGGCCATTTAATCAAAATATTAAGTTGATTATTTTCTATTTGGCAAAAACTTACCTTTTCCATGGTGACTGTGATTAAATCTGTCTTGACAACATGCTTTTATTGCTATTACGGCAATAAATAATAATATTTATGTTGTGTATCTAGGCAACAAGTGTTATGGTTTCTATGGAGATTCAGTCCTCCAGTTAAAGAATTGGACCATGGCCAGGGATTACTGTGCTGCTTTGGGGAAATCCTTTTCTCTAGCTACCATTACTAATGAGCTGGAACAAAGTAAGTCACCTTGAAGAAAATAATTATTTTTTGACATTAGTTATGGCATGTTTTATTAAGCTTCCAAAACTTTTGTGAAGAGTATGGAAGAAAAATTATGACTCAAACTTGACTGAAAGGTATTTGTAATGTTTGATAAAACTGTATTATTGATTTTCATAATAGAAATGGTACCCATAATAATGATAATTTTTTGAAAGAAATGTGAATATTTCACAGTTGCATTATTTAAAAATAAAGCGAGGACCAAAAAGATTTCAAACAGCCTTTTCTCTTCATTTGTGGGGGCACTGAAAGAAAATTACAAACAGATAAAAATGTCAGTGAGCATGACAAATTCACAGCACTTTGATGTTTTGTCTTCTTTACAACAACCCACCCGAAAATTTCATTTTTTTTTAAATTTGAAACACTAATTTTGAATACTTTCAGGCTTTGTAACAATTATGCTGAAGGATAAAACCTACGAGATGTGGATCGGTCTTAACGATAAAACACGAGAGGGCACATACCACTGGGTGGACAACCAACCCTTTAGCTACACCAACTGGGACAGAGGAGAACCCCACAGTAATGCTGGCAGCTATGGAGATGTATGTAGTTTATTATGTACAGTTTGATTTCATTAAATATTGTATTTTGTTTATGACCCCCCCCCCTCCTCTTCTAAATCCACCACTGGCCTGAAGCATATTACATATCTGCATCTGTTTGTTTGTCTGTGTGCTTCTGCATGAGTGTACGTGCATGTTTTCATACCTGTGTACATGGGTGACAGTTTTCAGGATTATGCTTGTGATTTCAGAATTTTCAGTCTTCATTTTGATCATTTTTTTTCCTATAGTCTAAGTGCGATAAGAAATTACAAGCTGTTTTCGGGATTTTCATTTTTTTTTACAACTTTCTACCATGTGTTTATGCAGGAGATTTTAATAAATATATATATATGTAGGTATAGAGGGGTTGTAGGCTGACATATCAGCAAAGGCAATGGAATAGTAATACTAATGTGTGTGTTAGCGATGATAATACTTCCTATTTTTTCAACCAGGATGACAGTTTTAGTGCCGCTGCTACAAAAGTAGGTAACATGTTACTTGGGGGTTACCCCTAATGTCTGACTGTGGATAAGACATATTTATAAGCAATAGAGATATCTTGTAGAAAAATGATTATTTCTGTTATGAAAATAACAGTGATCACTAATAGAAAAATTTTTGTTGGATCTTAAACAGGTTAAAGTTGCAATTATATGCCTGCAAATGATGGGTGCTGTGCCAGAAATAATAGAGGGGAGTGCTTTAAATTTGAAGTAATATTGGTGATGGTAGATCAGTAGTTGTAACCTTTTTAATCTGATATGGGTCAGGGTTCAAATGCTCATAGATTTTTAGTGGTGTAACAGTTAAGAAAATGTGGCATTGCTAACTGTTGTTATTGCAGTAAAAAGTTAATAATGGTTATGGGACTTTTATTTATTTGCTAAATGGCTTTTGTAAGCTGGTGGTGGTTTTACATAATGGTTTTCTTTGGTTTTGTATTTGTTCATAAACAGTTTTACTTTTTTTTTTTAAATGTTGCAGCGTGCTTTGGTTATAGAATTCAAGATAGCCATGTCATAAAGAAACTTCTGAAATCTGTTTTTGATGTAGATTCCACATCCTTTCATTGTCATGCAAATGTTTTCTTATTAAATTCATTAAAAAAAAAAAAAAACATCCTCTGTGCCCACAGAGGTATATGTTATTTATGTGTACCCCATGTAACATAGTATATTGTTACATTTTTGATACATATTGATACATTTTTGATAGATTGATACATTTTTTGATAAATATTGATACTTTTTTGATAGATATTGATACATATTGATAAATTTTTGATACAAATTGATACATTTCAGGAGGATTGTGTTTTGATGAAGACAAGCACAAGAACTGCAGGAAAATGGCAGTCCCGTTCCTGCTCTTTTGAGACAGGTTTTGTGTGCCAAACTTGGAAAGGTAGGACTGACTGTATAGACTGAGTCATCCAAGACATTATAATGATATTTATTTTATGAGAATTGTTCTTTGAAAAAAGTACAGTTAACAAAGGAACAGGCTAACCAACATACTGCTAAATCCCCAAAGGGACTTCGAAGTAAAAAAGGTCATGTCAGGCATAGAAGTTATCACAAAACAGATTTGAGAGATGTAGTAGGTTCTCACTCACATTTCTTCCTTAAATTTTACAGCCAATTACAATAATTATAACCCATAATTTTTGTAACTGTAACAATTTCTATTTTTTCATTGAATAATAATAATCACAAAATGTTTAAGTTTTAAATAATTATGTATTTTGAAAGTTATTAAAATTCATAGCAAAGTTAGTCACAGGGATTTTTTCAGTGTCATTCAAATGTTGCGTGAATGTGATGGCTAAGTACAATTTTAACTGACAGTATATTGTTTTGTATAACAGGATTCACAGTGCAACCAAGTAGGTATCACCTATGGGTCATGTCTATGCTGCTGATATCTATCATATATTTATCATCTCATTCTGTGTGCTAGAGGTTAAAAGCTGATGGATAACAGCTGCACTAACTTCAGTTACATAAGGTGGAGGGTACTTTTTAGACTAGAGCTGAATCCTTTTTTCTGTAGATACTAAGTGGTATGAGGGATAGAATTAGAACTAAAAACTTGATGTAATGTATTAGTTTTCTTGCCTATTGCGTGTCAGGCTTAATTTTTTTTTAAGCATCCAGGAAAGGGCTATGGATTTGTGTATTATGTGGGAATTGCCTTTTATTTTTCAGTCTTTTTCACTCTTATTGCAATTGTATGGTTGTCTTTTTTTTCTGGCTTTCAATCATCTGTTTGGTGTCAGGAACACTATAATCATCTTGGTGAAGCTTGGTTTAGCTTGTTTTCTTAAATAGCAACTATATAATCTCAGCTTGTAATTAGTTGTTTTTGTTGGACATGCAGCATGTTGAATATATTCTATAGACTATTGCTATGTGTTGCTGCCTTAGATGTCAATGTGCATACTTCATGTAACCATGCAAGTGTATCAGTTTTAGGCCTTTTGACATCAGGCAAAATTACTTCATCTTTCCATCTGTATTATTTGGTATTTTTTGAGAGGTTGATAGCTTAATATAATAGCCCAGCTATTAAGTAATAGAGTCAATGGCGCAATGGACATGGCCAGTTAATTTGGTTCGGACTTCAACGCAGAACCGAACATGTCATGTGAAAGGAGGTGAAGTCTCCCAAATAATTACTCTGTAGAACCTCTCAAAACATAAATACAGATGGAACACTTACTAAAAGATATAATACTCAATTTGCAAAGACCTTGTGTCACTGTATGTGACAGCATATGTACTTGTAGTTTTGCTTTTGACTTTTTTGCCAAATGCTCTGCTTTGATAGAACTTATTTCATAAGAATGAAATCTGAAAACTTATTTATGCAAACAAGAATGGTTACATTATTTTATTAATTTTCCATAAAAAATGATATCTGTAATATAGCTGAAATATAAAAGAAGTAGAACATTTTGAACTCATGAATTATCCTTTGTCCTTATTCCGTATTTTACTAAAATATATAAAACATATTAACAGTACATTTATTATATTTATTATATAGATATCTGTAGAACTTATAGCAGTCTTAATATACACAATGTGCCCTTGCACCCTCCAGATCTCTCTATTGGCACCACATGGCGCCCCAACACTTCCCCCAGCACCCTCTGTGATGGAAAACCAGGTTACACAAGGTACCTGGACGCCTGTTATAAAGTGGACACCTTGACCACCAGAACTTGGGACCAGGTACATACGGTTCAGTTTTTACCTTGTGTAAACACACAAAATATTACTTTCATTATAATTGTTGTATTATATTATGTAATTACTGTAATGATGGTTCCCATAGCATGATACCTATAATGCGTTAGTTGTCAAGGCCAAAGAATTAGATCAAAGGCCTTTATGTTCTACTGAGAGCATATGAATAAAGAGCCTCCAACCCAATATTGTGATGTAATTTTGAATTACCTACACCTTAATTGACCTATGGTGTTGTCATAATTTTCTCTTTAATAATTTGTCTGTAAAACTGGAACTATAATGTGGAAAGTTAATCCCTTTAGAGATGGAACTAGATCTTAAATTTTTTGCTTTTCTAATTCCGGTACAGGCTGTGCAGTATTGTAGAAATGATGGGGCGACGGCGGCTGTGGTGACCAACAACTTTGAACAGGCATACCTGAATTTAATGGCCAATGACCTCGGCTCCCCTGTGTGGCTAGGACTTTATTATGATACTACTTATGTAAGTGTAATTCATTTTTAAAGATCATGCTAATAATGATATTAAACAAGAAGTATTCCCCTGCCCTGCATGATTGAATTAGAAAATATATAACAATTGTTTGAATCCATGTATGCGCTAAAAAAAACTATATTATAAAAAAAAGACAGAAAGATCTTGGTCCTAGAAACAACTTGAGATTTTAGAGTTGAGCTTAATGTCATTTAATCTTAATCAGTCCAAAAAAATTGCCTATTTTTGAAGTTATACACCTTGCTCTTACTGATTCAGAATTGACGTGACCATAATTCATTTGATATATATTGATTCGTGGATCTAGCTAAAATACATTCAATTTTTTTGTTTATTTTCTCCTTAGAAAATTTTCCAATGGAAGGACTCCCCCTGGTCACTGGTATTTGTCAACTGGGCCAGTAATGTCCAGTTAGATGACCCAGGCCGGCGCTGTGTGTCCATGAACAGCACTGGACAGTGGGTGACCACAGACTGTAATGCTAAACTGATCACTTTGTGCAAGTACACCACAGGTATGTGTATGTGTGTGGGTTCGTGTGTGTGTGTGTGGATGCTTTCATGGATTTGTGTGTATTTGTTCAAGTATATGTATGCATGTGTGTGAATATGCGTGTGTGTGTGTGAGAGAGAGTCCATATATAGTGACTATGTGCACTTAGGCTATAACAAAAGCTGTGGTCCCTTTGTGGATGTGAATAATTAAAAAAAAAAACTGATGCATTTTTAAAATATTAAAATAATTTTTTTTTTTCAGCAAACTTTAATGCGAGATTTTATTTTCAGTGACCCCTAGTCCAACCCCTCCAGAGGAGGCCGGCTACTGCCCAGACGACACGTGGTTCCCCAAGGGGAGATACTGCTACTACATCAAGGGGGTGAACTACCAAAACTGGGCCGAAGCAAGTGTGTTATGCTACAAGAAAGGAGGACAGCTGGCGTCAATAACCAGCCAGGCAGAGACCAACTTTATTCTGGATACAATTAGCACCATGAATCAAGGAATGTCGGCTATGATGTGGATTGGGTTGATAAAGAAGGAGAATTGTGAGTTAATATAAGGATGTTAGGGTCTGCAGTTGGGGTGCATGAGGGGGTGGAGGCACTATATAGATGGTTATCGCAGGTGGTACAAACCACCTGCTTGTATGTATTGTATTCCTTCATCTCCCCTCCTTACCTCCAAGCATTTTTATCAATCTCAGTCCACTTGTAACTGTGTGACTGATATTCACAATCAGTCTGTTAATTGTGATGGAGAGCAAATTTACTTTATGATTTTGACAGATTTATTTTTTAATTAATAGACTGAAGTTCCACTTCAAACTGAATTTTGTTAAATAATTCTAGTTCCAAAATTTATTTATAAAGGCTGCTAACTCAGCATAAACTTAAAAGTTTGAAGATTCTCAAGATATTTGACAATCAATTTAGATTATATATCCTACGTTGGTTTTTTTTCCCACAGAATGTATAAGTGTGAAAGGCGATGCCTCAGGTGACTTTAAACACTTTTGTGTTGAAAAAAAGATACCAATACAGGGATAACAGCTGCAGTGATATTTGACATTTCAGCTGGGTTTGGGTGGTACGATGGCACTCCGTTTAACTACCAGAACTGGATGCCAGGACAGCCCTCTAATAGGACGTACCGCGGGGCAGAGGAGTGTGGCGCCATGTCCTCCTCCTCAGGCCAATGGAACGATGTCACCTGTGGTACCAAGCGCAACTTAGGATTCATATGCAAACGACTGAAAAGTAATGAATTTGTAAATCTTGTTAATTATATCCTCCAGAAACTGATTATAATATCAGCTTAAAATGTTATAATTAAAGGTACATGTCCTACTTGTTTGCCGATTGCTGTATAATTTTGTTCTCTAGTTAAGTGTTTTTTTTAACATTTTGATACCATTTTGACTATATAGGGTACCTTTTATATACATGTTCCTTTGAAGTCATGATATGGATGCTAATAGATCTTTATAATGTAATAACTTTCTTCAAAGGTTTTCTTGTTCAAAACATTGTGTAAACATTTTCCAGTGTCTGCAACAACACCATTTATAGTTCCAAGCTCTACTCCTTCGCCTTCAACACCAACAGTGCCATCTACAGTCAGTATGTCAGCATCAGTAACAGCTAAACCAAGGACTACCAAGTCACCAGCCAGACCCAATGGGATCAGCATTAAACCACAAACAGACTCTCAGACACAGGATCAAGGTACTATATTAGCAGAGATCATAATATTTCACACAAAGTAATTTATGTGAGATGCTATAATACCGAGTATATTTGAGTCTAGATTTTGTACTGAAAAAAATTTCTATAACAATTTATTTTTCAATTTTCTTTTTAAAGGTACATCATCATCCTCCTCACTTCCTCTTATTATTGGACTTACCTTGGCAGCAGTAGTGGTGGTAGCAGTAATAGGTGCTGTTGTTTTCTTTGTCGTCTGTCGCAATACTAAACTGAACATTCCCTTCACTTCATTTGACAATGCTGCATATGAGAAAGATAATGATCGTGTAAGAATAAATGGTGACTTAGCAACCAGTAGTCATGACAATGGGATTCTTACCAGCCTAAAACAGAATGGTAACCATGGCAGCAGTTCAGAGGGTACAGAAAACCCTGTTTTTCAAGAGGAGTCCAAAGTCTCGAATGGTCACCATGGAAATGTGAATCTTTACAGTGGAAGTGCTCCAAATTCTGAATGTTGATACTAAATATGAAGGGAATTTAAACGGTGTGACTTTGTACAGCAGAGGTCTTCTCTTTTGAGCATTGGAAAACCCCCCGAGACTCAATTGTGTTATTTGATAATACCAAACTGTTTATATTTCATTGTGTTTGATATAAAACCAGAGGCAGTTTGGTACAGGATTCTGCCAAGATATATGGAATGCAGTTTATTAACTTATTATCTGAAGGGCAATTCTTCGATTCTATTTGGAGACTATTTGGCCAGAGAGTGAAACAGAAAAATTGTCACAGAGTGTGGATGCTAATGAGATTCATAAGATAGATAGGATTAGTTGCTGAAAAGAATAAACACTTTGATTGTACTAGCATGATATAATCAGCAGTGACTTAGGTCTGAGGTCCTTTTTACATCAAGTAATACACTTATCTGTATTGCAATGTTTTGACTGGTCTTCACATGAAATAATCTATACAGGGTGGTTTGCTCCAATTCTCAAAGTTTGCTTCCGACTGTTAGGGCCAATCAAAATTACTCACAACAGGCAATTAAGTTATCAATCTCTGAAAAAGTTGTGGTAAAGATAAGTATGTGTGAAAAGGGCCTAGCTATATGTCTCATAGCAAAATATTTTGTTGTTCCTGGGCAATATATTTTATTTTGGGTTATTTATTTAATTATATTTTTTATTTTATTATGATTTAGGTGTTATTTTCTGCTTCTTGCTTTAAACAAAATAAGTTAGAGCAAGATAAAAGGTGTGTTGCAGTGTTTAGTTTCTGCATACAAGTTATGGGTAAAAACATTTTATTGGCATTGCTCAATTTTATGACAATTGCACAGAAAATGCAATCTTGAACAGTGTGAATGGTAAACTTTGTTATATTGTATTAAACTTTTTTTTTTACAAAATATTTTTATTGTTACATTTAAAGGTGCAAAGACAATCAATGAAAACCTTATTTGGTACAGACTCAATGTGACACAATGAAAACATTTTGTCTGGTAAATTTAGTTTTAATCCAATGAACAAAAACATTGTCATTTATGTAGATTTTAAGTACATCCAAAAGTAGATTTTAGTTTTGACTAACAATTGATCACCAGTGCCCTGTAGTTTGCTGTGTTTATCTTTTCTTTTCTGTCTTTATCAGATTGAGCCGATGCAGGGAAATATTGGAAAGGGAGATTATATAGTTGAACTGATTGTGCTGTTATAGTTGAATTTAGTACATGCCATCAAAGAGCATTGAACAATAAATGATGACCCCAATGTGCATATACTTTGAGCCATTTTTAGAAATAATCTTCATTTTAATTTAGTTTCTTCGACATAATGTGCAAAAAATTATATGAAGCCATTTCCGCAATTTATATAGACCCAAAGTTAGGGCTTAGACATAACTGTATTGGAGTATTGTTGCCTCACTTTATTAGTTATCCCAATGAGTTATGTGTCCACTACATGAAAACATCCTGCTGGATTTTTAATAATGAATTTTGTATATTTTCCTGATTTTTTAAGAATTATAGATGACATGTAGTGGTGTTATTTTTATTCAGATATATTAACCAGAATTTTCAAGTGCCAAAATACTCAAAAATATTTACTTGAAGGGTACAGTTTATTTAAAAAAAGTAAAGATAATTTTTTTCCATGATATTGCTCTTCTAGTATGTTTATTCAATTAAAACAATATCAAGATTTTTTATTAGTGATAAAATAAGCATCTTGTTATGTACTTGCATCATTCCTAAAATAATGATTTGACACTTCAAGAATTCAAAGTGCCTCTTAAATCTCAAATTAAAGTATTATATTTGCTATGAGAAAAGGTGCATTTTTATTTTGCCACTAATGCCAAAATTTGTAAATACACAAGAACAATGGGGCAAACATTGCATCATGAAAGCAGGCTTTCACATAACATAATATTCTATAGATTAAGACAATTATCTCACTCAACTTCATGTGTCATCTGGAGGATAATGAAAATAAAGCCATTTATCAACTTTGTCAGATGTGGTTCTTTTTATTAGGTCAGTAAATAAGAACAATGTCTTAAGGTGAGCAATAAGCCAGATTATCTTTGTTCAGCTATGGGTGACATTGCTGTATACCATGATAACATTCAGTGTGAAATAGCTTCTTTTTGTCCAAAATAACAGTTTGAGCACTCAAGTTGCTGTATGAAGTCATTACATTGACAAAATGTAAGCTGAATGTCAATTTTATATTTTGAAAATTTCCAGAGGTTATGGTAATATGTTTAACACTTCTTATCATGAGTCCTTTCCATCTTTACAAGGCACCAAAGCTTGTTCGCATTTTTGTGAAGCTTGTATTAACGTCTGACTTTAATTCTGCCACAGTTAAGTTGTCAGCATACACTGCTAAAATGATAAACAGCAATAGTTTTATATTTTAAATTGCTAAATAAATATACTGCAGGAATGCACAAACAACTTCACTGGTTTTTGTATTTTCAAACTATTTAAGGCAGTTACTACCATACTGACCTTGATTCTTATGGATTTATAGGTAAATGATATTACTCATAACTTATGTTTTTGGCATATATTCTAAAGAGTAGCTGTCTCACTGAATAATTTGCTTTTAGGTTGAATCATTAACACAATATGCAAAGAACAGCACCAGTTCTTACTATTTTCATTTCACTGAGGAAAAACTTTGAAAAATTAGTATTTGACCATGAATGCAAATGCCAAGACTTAAAAGTTAAACTTCTTTTTTCATGTTATGGAAGATCAATTTTTATACTGGGCAGCCATTACTTGGCACGAAGGACACTGCACACAACATATTTACTGGGGACTTTGTTTACTTGCTTTTATGTGTGCAAGTTACTTTCTTCTTCATTCAATGTTAGTGCTCACTAGTAAAACACCTATGTTTGCTTCAATCATTCCAGTACATATGTTTTCAGAACAAATAATTTAAAATCCCTTATTGGAAGAAAGTGAATAATTATACTTTAATTGACTTACATATTTACCATTCAGATTTGCAATAATTTTATATTAACCTCAAGCTTAAGCCTACTCCTACACAAGCATGAGAAGAACCTGAAAATTCTTTTGGCAATGAGATTTTGAGTGGGTTTACAACTTTTGTGTGGTCTGAACACATTTTTACTCTCACAATATATGCCCAATGGTCCATAAAGTGTTTTCATATTAACAAGAAAAGTATATATCCAATACAAACAGGAATATATAGTTTTCATACACATTTGGTTGAGTAATTTAATGTTCTCTGTGCTATCGCAGGGGTGAAGAAGTCTGACTCGTCAGGTCGTCCTCAGTGTCAGCAGCATTGGCTTTCATCTCCTGTAGCGTGTGCACCATACGAGACCACTCGTCCATCTTGGGATTGGCAATGTTCTGAAATAACAATTTTAATTATTTTATAATTGGCATAGAATGTTATTTTTTTTACCCTGGAATTTTCTAAAACTGTTTTTTTCTTCCCTGGCGTAACCAAAAAGCATCATAATGATCTTACTTAAAATCTGTGGTCTGTACATAAAAATTAATGTGATCTTTGTTTATGCTGACATTGCCTGAAACACTCTATAGGACTTCTATAAAACAGCAGGACACCATGTATAATTTTAAAACTTTATCCACAAAATATTGATGTATCCTGTATCTTTCTTTTTTTTTTTTTCACGAACCCTTTTATACTTTCATTTAAAGAAAATACTACAATAACTAAATTAATAAAACAATAAATTGTAATAAGCAACCAAGATGGTCTCTTTTTTAAAATGTTTGGCAACAATGGCTAAACCACCATAAAAACCACTTCCAGCAATTTTAAAAGCACTTCTCACTGCACTCTCTTCACCTACCTCCCCTATGTCATATATATAGATCTTGCCCATGTCGTCTCCTACTGCAATCTGGTGCCCGTTTTGGTGCCAGCGACATTTATTCAATGCTATGGTTGGATCTGTGACAACACTTGCTGTAGGAACCTAAAAGGATAACAAGAATGTGTTAGGTGTGACTTTGGCCACCAACAGAAATAAATTGTTTGGGTGTGATGTACGTTTATTACAATATGTTGGCTTGGAATGGTGTGAAAAAACATTTGTCAGACATCGCCTGCATGTTTTGGGGAAGATGTCAGGAGGTTCAGTTATGACAAACATTCTATCTGAATGCAACTTACACTTCCAAGAATATGTGTGCAGGGCCTGTGTGAAAAACAGCCTTTGAATCTGACATGTGTTAACTGATAAATAGACATTAAATATACTGCCTACTGACCTCTGTATCATTATTGAGGTTCCAGAGATCCAGTCTTCCCATCCCGTCCACACTGGCAAAGAGAGCAGGGTGGATAGGAGACCAGGCCACGTCATACACATAGTCACTATTGTCTTCAAATGAGTACAAGGGCTTTTGTTCCTGATAATGATAAATAGTAATATATACTTAATACTGGTTTTAAACAGTTTGAACAGTGAAAATATATTTTATCATGATTCTGTTACATCAAAAATTACTATGCACTTAAAGCATTACTGCCCAATCTAAAACTTCATTTAACACAATACAAACTTTAGGACAAATGAAAGATTTTTCTAAATTCGAACAAGTCCTTTAATGTAACTGTCTTATTGTCAACAATACCACTGTCAGACATGATTCTAAGTTAAAAAAAAAAACCTATGAACATTTATCATGACGAATCTAGAAGAATCTCAGGAATTGTCAGAATTGAATTCAAAAAACTCGTGCACTAACCCTTGCACTCCACAGTTTCACAGTCCAGTCAAAGGAGGAAGTTAGGAAGAGCTGGGAGAAGTCAATGGCTCCCTGGACAGAGTGACAGTCTATCCCAGTGACAGGGCCCTGGTGACACTCCTCAAACATCTCACCTATACCTGCTTTGCTGGAAAACACAGGACATTTACTTCAGTATCTCTCATATTACTATTCTTACATGTATTATTAATATTTTTATAATCATTTGTAGCTACTGTAGTAGTAGTAGTAGTAGTTACTGTAGCAGTAGTAGTAGTTTGAAGTTTTATCGAAATAAGTTAAAGTATATTTAAATGAATGCTTTCACAATTTAACATACAGTATATCATTTTGTAGCAAAAAGTTACACTTTACATTAAGTGTCACAGTTATTGTAGACAGAATAAAAAGATAACATTTTTGGATAGATGGAATATTTTGAACAATCTAAAATACCATGGGATAAGTAACAGGACTTTTTTTACAAGCGTAAGGAGTAAATTTAAAGGCTTATCAATTAAGTTCTCTTTTGCTCATTTTCTTAATTTTTTCCATGAAATGCTCATGTTCTTATGGTAGAGTCTCTACAGCCTACAACAGCCTCAGAACCACTGTGTTAACACTGAGAACCACGGAGCTCAACAAGACACAAGTACTCAGAACTCGTCAACATGGAACTCTTAAATTTTGCGCAGTGTTTGGTCATCACAGACTAAAATTTACCATTTGTTAGTTAATAATTACCAGTTGCAAGAGGATCCACTATCATTCAACAACACAATGAAATACCTTAAGTTAGAAAATTAGACCTAAAATAAACTTATATGCACATAGTGCTTTAAAATGGTGCTACTCATTTCAGTTCCTTTTTTTTTTTTAATAAAACACTTCACCATAAACCCTGCTTTCAATTAAATATTTTTCTCCTTTTAGTCTCATTCTTTTTCATACAGCACAATAGCACCTGAGCAATCTTCTCTCTCATTATTCTTTACCTTCCATGTCTACATGCCGTGTATACTGCCCCCTCCTCACTGCCCACAATGAAATTATTCACATCACTGGACAGGAAGGACATACAGGTGGCCGCAACATTTCTGGTCTGCTTGTGCTGTAGCTCCATACTGTCCTGTAATAAACACAACATTAAATCAATGTCTAATACAATGTCATAACACATGGCAGTTTTTGTGTTTTATATTTCTCATCTACAGAAAATCAGAACTAATACACATGCTAAAAATAAAACTCCACATGGCTAAAATTTTCAGCTACCTGACTCAATTTTTCATCTTAAAACTACTAGCAACATGAACATAGTACTGTAACAGTTCAGTAAAAAAAATGCATAGATTATAAACATGAGATAAGTAGATAAGTTTAACTGATGTACCTGGGGCTGTGACAGCATATCAAGACTCCAGGAGCAAATTTTTCCATCTGTGGACACACTGATCAAGTTGTGCGCATTCTGGGTGCCGACCACATTGACACAGTACACTGGATGCTGGAAAGACAGCGGAAAGACATTACTTGAGAGATATTAATTTAAAAATAGAATCCTGGTTGACAAATGTGCCACATAATGGGCAACATTGAGTTGAGATTTTTTCTCTAGCCTAACATGCCTTACTGCCCATTATATACCATAAAAGCGTACCAGCTGTACTAAAATTTTAGAAAGTTCAAATATTACAAATATCATTAAATCTCAATGCACTTGTTTCTGTTTCTAGCTTATCATCATTTCTTTTTCATAATCATGAATTCTGTTTGTGTCATAAAAAATGTCATGAGAACAAAAACAACAACTAGATTTATTCAGATTTAGCACTTCCCTATCAGAGGACTAAATTATATTATTATCTACTGCTATCCACACTTTACTCACTGTATGTGCCACTGCTGAGAGGGGTGTCCTCTGAACAGGTGTCCTCTTGTTGCTACGGTTGTCCCACAGCACTATCTGTCCCGAGTATGTCCCACCTATCACCAGGTTAGGGTGGAATCTGGCAAAACATATCGAGTTTACTGCAGACTGAAAGTAAAAGAGACCAAAAAATATTGCTCAAAGTTAAGCTGGTTTTCATGAAAATCATGAAAAAAATTAAAAATCAGTTTTTCTAAGCTATCTAGCATCTCTGTTGTTAACTGTGAACAAGTAACCAAGGAGCATTAGTCTGTGATCCAATATTGAATGTTCACAGAGTTTGCCATGACACAGTACGAAATTTTCTTACATGCACGCACGCATGCACGCACACACACACACATATTTTGATAGGTCAATGAGGAGGAGTTTCTCTGGTGCTACAGACTCTTAACAAAGCACTGGTAGGTTCTTATATCCAGCTCACCTGACAGTGGAAGATGTACTCTGGAGTTGTTTTCTTGAAGTTTTTGTTCCACCACAAACAGACACCGTCCGGGTCATGTGGAGCATCTTCATTCATGTTGTAGGAGGCAACCAGAAGCTCTGGGTACTATGGAGGAAAGAAAGATTATTACAAATTGGACAGTAAACCTGACAAATGCACAGATGAAGATCACAGTTTCTTCATTCATGCAGTGGAGTGAACAGGGGAAAGAGAGAAAATTACAAATGGGGCAGTAAGCCTGACAAAAGTACAGATGTAGATCATGCAGTGTCTTCATTCATGAAGATCATGCAGTTTCTTCATTCATGCTGTGCAGTGAACAGGGGAAAGAGAGAAAATTACAAATAGGACAGTACACCTGACAAATGTACAGATGTCATCTAGATCATGCAGTATCTTAATAATTTGTGTTATAAAAGGCAACAAGAACTTCAGGGTTCTGAGGAATAAGAATTCAGATTCTGAAGTTCATTTTAATGATGAGAAACAAAAAACAAAGGCTAAGGAATGTAACAGACTTTGGTTCATAAATTGCTGCAAAGAAAGCTGCTAACCTTTGAAGAAAATTTGTTATTGTCAGCAAAATGCTGTATTGTTTTTCCAAAAAATACTTTATTAACAATATGGTTATTCATTTCTGACCAAAATATGGGTGATCTCTTACCTGTGTTGACCAGTCCAAGCACGTGACTGACCGGTGCTTTGACCACCTCTCATCATAGAACTCTCTGCTGATCTTGAGTCTCACTCCTCCCTGCGCATCCCTGAAACAACAAAGTCATCAACAATAATTAACCTGTGTGTGTGTGTGTGTGTGTGTGTGTGAGTGAATGCATGTGCAATTTGTAAAATACATGAATGGCAAAATACCCACATAATGCAATGTAATATAAGTGATGTTTTTCAGGATATTACCTCTTTAAAACAAATGGAATACCCCCCCACCCCACTCCACCCAATTTTTCTTTTCACATTTTGTACCCATGCTGAGTCTAGATTGAGTCTTAGATTTTTATCAAAATTGCTATCATGGCAGAAATGGTGTTTCTGAAATATGAGAAAGCCTCTGAAGTATACAGAACAAATTTTTCTCAGTAAAGAATATGATATTTACTAATGCTTATCATGACATATTTAAGAAAATATCCCATGGTTCCCTCACCCTTCTTGGTCCTCTCCAGTGCCTGAATAATCCACGAAAATATTGGGGACATCCTCTGCCAAAGCACGCTCAATTAAGCGGGTGCTGCGATCGAAAAATCGCACGAAGTCTTCTGACATCATAATCTGCTGCTTTTCCTCTTCACTAAGCTCACGGACTATAGCAAATCATAAAAAGTGTGGTAAATAGAATGACAGTTAAAGTTTCTTATACATGGACTATAACAGTCTTTGGAAAGAATATCATGAAATATCAAACCTGCTTTTTACATTCTGTGTAAGTCTTCAAGTTTAAATGTCAATGCTGCATCAGCGCTCTTCATTAATTCTTTTCAAATGAATATTATAATTGTACTTCTCTTTCACTATAAAATCACTATAACCAAAGAAGGACATTTTATACATAGCCCCTTCCATTCACTACCTTCCCCTAGGCTATTATCCAAAAGCTTCAACTATGACAATTTTCAAATTATTATTCATTTTCCAAACCCTTCACCATCATATATAGTTTTAAAATTTAGAGATGAAAGTGGGACTAAAAAATTCAGAAAATATTGGTGCCAAAGTTGTGAGACTTTATGTGGTGGAGGGAGGGGGAGTACCCAAATAATTGCATTTACAGATAAATACGAAGACTTTCATCTCTAAAAAATTAAAATTGTCCACATTACCATATAGCATATCAATTGGCATTGTTATGGACCTAACAACTAGGCAAAGTTTTACACTGTAAGTGTCTATCCCATTACTTCCACCCCTTTTTAAAAATTGTTTCCCATTATACAGGCATTAAAGTTACCCCAAAATATCTGAGTGCAAAGAAGGCTAACTTTATTGCTGAATAGTAATAAGACCTAAAACCAACCTAAGTTTTAAAGTAACTGATGATGGAATTTTTCAAAGAAAAAAGACTTCAATGCCTGTATATTTATCTTTATGCAACATTAATCTACAGATTTTCAACTCTAAAACCTTTTTTTTAAATTACTCAGGACCTAAAACATTTCAACTAACCTTTTCTTCTCTCTATTGTGAGCATAAAATATTCATAGAAATAAATTAATATACTCATGCTCATTTGACATCATCTGATTTAGTGAACATAATAATAATAATATTAATACATGCGGCATATTATTAAAACGTGAATCTGTTTTTTTTTGCCCGTGTATTAATCTGTGCATTATGTTTGTGTCCATGTATTAATCTGTGCATTATGTTTGTGACCATGTATCAATTTAGGCACAAATATTTGTGCCCATGTATTAATCTGTTCATAGATGCACGTGAATGTGAAAAGAAATATTTATTTCCTTAAAACAAGCACTTTAAAGGAAAATAATTAGTATCATATTTTTCTTTTTCTTTCAGTGCATGGCCATAATATGATCATAATAATTTAAAGACCTATCTAAAATCAGACCATAAATTCTTCCGATCTACTGATCCCAATTTCAAATGGCCAGGTAAAAAAAGATACACTTCTGTCTGTTAATGAAATATTTAAGATTAAGTTGGAGACTTACCCTCTTTCTTCTCTTCTTTCTGCTGCACATCCTGTTGCGCAGGCTTGAACATCTCCACGTGGGGCATCCCATGCACGTGCGCAGGCGGAGAACGTGGCTCCATGTCGAGGTCATCATCTAGATGGTTGTCGTCGAAGGTAAGAACTAGAGTTCAAGGTCATTGATAATGGTACGATAATAAGTTTGCTCTGGCATTGAAAAAGCAAGCAGGAAGAGAGAGAGACGCACCCCTAAAGTATACCGAATTACAAAAAGGAGTAAAAAAAAAAAAAAAATTAAAGAAACAGGAAAATGGTGGTGGTACAAGTGCAGTAAATGTACAGCTCTATTTGCATTCTATCCCTTCTGTCAGCTAACAAGTCCATCAATATTTCAGACCAACTTACTAGCTTTGATTACTCACTGACAAACAGGATTTTTTTCATTTAGGTATGGATTGTCTCATTTTCATCATGTACTTCTCAATATGAGTTATAACTGCACTGGTATCCCGTAGAAGTTATAGTGCAAAATGAGCCAAACATGGGTTCCCTCTGCCACTGAACTTTTTTTTTTTTTAGGCAAAATAGCTTTAACATTTTTTGGAAAAAATTCATTTTCCCTATAACCTTGCATTTGGCCAAAATACCCAAATTCTAAAAGCAGAGTGACCCCTCTGTCTATTCTGTCTCACTACATGCCAGATGATGTGCTACCTCTGAAACACATTCTAAAGAGCACCTTTATTTGGTCAAGCCAGTGTTACCTTTGTTACAAAGTTTTACATCTAATAAAATATCCATCTGTACCCCAAACAGCACAAAACCTGACATGTTGTTCATCAGAGTGACATAAACTGATGTGAATTTCCCTAAGCACATTTAGAAACCAAGGTACTTCCTTATTCCAGACTTTTTTCAAAATTATACAGTACAGTGCGTAAGTTGAAAAAATTCTGGTATAACTTAGTACAGTACTAACGCCCTATTACACATAGCACATTGAGAACACTGCACTTTTCTTACTAAAATGCAGAAGTTCTCAGTATTTAGTAAATCAATGAAAGCAAAGTGAAATTAGAAATTAAGCAAAGCTGTGCAATTTATGTACAATTTGCCAGCATGCAGCAATATAAGTTAAATTATTTTAGGTTAAGGTCAAGCATCGTTTAACTTAATTCAACAATTACAAAATATACTAGTAGGTTCAGGTCAACACTTGGCTATACACGTACATGTAGGTCAACACATTACTATGGAGGCAGGTCAACAATTAAGATGTAAGTCAAAGTTTTGCTATAGACAAAGGCTAACTTATAAACATTTTACTATAATAATAATATTTGAACAAGAGAAGACATAGGCCAACACTTTAGTCAACACTTCATAGACATACTTAAAGTCACCACTCCATTTCTCTGGTAGGTGTACATCTCACCAAAATTATAAATACATTATAATATAGCTTTGAGATACCCCACCGTGTCATTTGTTTATTCTGTTATTGTATGACAAGAAATAAAAGTGCAACAAGACTTTGGTTTTAGCATGCAAATTATGCCTCCAAAAACCAATGTCTGAAAGAGCAACCGTATTGCTACCATAAACAAATGACATACTTTGTACAACACATATTAGGCACACAGTTTGGATAACACATGATGGGATAAAAACATACAACATAAAAAACACAGTCCAGTTTATTAACTCATAATCATGAAACATCAACAAAAGTGAATCTGTGTTACATAATTATGTTTTAAAATGGCAAAATATGAAAAACAAAAGTTATAAAAGCCCGGATAGTTCAAAAGAAACAATAATAATAATAATAATAATAATAATAATAATAATAATAATAATCATCATCATCATCTTTGTGACAAATAAAATACACATGATTTTAATGATTGCTGATAGATCTCCACTGCTGTTATAACATAATAAACCAATGCTTATTTTCGCTAAGAATTGATCTTAGACTAGTTATTTTGCAAAGGCAAATGGCAGTTCAGTCCGGTCAGATTTGTAATGTTCTTCTTGCCAAATAGCAAATTATATACATATAAACCTCATAATTACACTGGAAAATGTGTATAAATATAAACTGCCATACTGTGCCGCAGTTCCTACTGCCAGCAATCGATAAAGTCATGTACTACATCATCAGAGCAGTAGAAACAAAAATCAATACAATCTCCATCAAATGTGATGAGTTTTCCTGATTCTAATGAAACCCTAATGCACTGCATTTCAGTTCTGGCACAGGGAGTTCCAAAAGAGTTGAAGAATATAAGAAATGCATTACACCACACATAGATATTAAAGCTGACAAGTGTTTCAGAAAAAAATAAAATATTTATAAGGGTTTCAGTGCATTATGTAAGGCACTAAAAAAAGTTATCGATCAGTAATTTCAGTGTTCCACCGTATTCCTTATTTCTCCATTCAATTTAGACATGCATGTTTTTTTCTTGGATAAAACACACCATGTCAACTGTAATAAGAGTACTTAGCATGATACAATTGCCAAACCATGACAAAACTGCCAAACATTTTTGTTTAAAAATTTTAGAGCAGCGTCAGTCATCTTTAGCATTATGTGGAATATTTTTTATTAAAAGGTGTAACTGTAACATCAAGCTGGGAATGGAAATAAAAACAATATATCTGAGCATCGTTAGAATCAGGATAAAATGTTAAAAAACACAGTTTTTTTACCTAACATGCACAATTTGCATGTGAGGTAAATCACCTCAAAAAATTAACGCAACCTTCCAGCTTAGAAATACTTCAAATTCTATTTTGAAAAGTAGAGGACAAATAATAAAAATTTTTAAATTATCTCTACAGGTCCTTCACTAAGTCAATGGCCATTGTGTAAACCTAATGCAAATATATCCCACATATTTTTTTTTCTTTCTGAGGTAAAGTGTACATTTGTGCACAGTTCTCCCAGAAAACCAGATTCATGATGGCCACTCTTTAAAACTGTTGACTACCATGGGTCACCCTTTAAGAGATTCTTGTGCGGGATAGCCTTTTGGTGATTATCGAACTGAATATGGTCAAGAACATAACTCACTACGATTTTTGTGTCAGGCATCCATTATATTTTGAGCATCATTTTTCTTAGAGTAGAACCTGTGCTTAAAAAACACAAAAACATGCAGGTAAAAAAGAATTAACAAACTCAAAAAAGAAAATGCATCACTGTTTCATACTTCATCCTATCTAACAAATATTATAAACCCAATATGACTACTGTACTTCAAGAACACAAAGAACACTCATTCACAAGTCAAACTAGGCATACTACAACAAACATTCTGGCATATGAGGGGTGAACAACAATTCCAAAGAAAAAAAAAAAGTTCCCTAAGAGCTGGGCTTCATTCAGCATCATCTTAGTTTTGGCCAATCAGCTTTAGGCCATCTTCAAGAAAAGCCAAAACCAATGCCAGATTTCATTTCAGATCACATAAAAATTTTTTTTTTAATCACAAAAAGCCAACTTTTCAGCTGATAGCCAAAAAAGTCCATGCTAGCATGAGCTCAGATTAACCATCCTACCTTGTAAAGTAAATTCGTCATCCCACTCCAAGTTGGGGTAAGCAAAGCGTGCCGACCCAACAGAGTGCGGAGAGCCATAAAGAGGCGAGACCGAACTGTGTCGAGGAGAGCCAAATCCCCGGGGAGACCCCTGACCTCTAGGAGAGCCTACTGATCATTTTGAAAGCACAGAAGAGAAGAAATTGCATCTTTTATGTGATAAGCTCCCCTCTTGTTTACTTTTATATACATCTTTATATGATACATTATCTTTTTTATTTTTTGTAAATTAATTTTTTTTTTTTTTTTAATTTTCAACAGTTTTGATATACCACTTCTTAAATAACTCCTTTTCATTCTTCTTGTCCTGCTACACAGTCTCAGTTACGTTTGGTTAAAAGCACATTATTATATCTTTAGATTTACGGGGTAAAAATGCCAGTTACATACAGTAAGATTTTAATAAAATCTTCATCCAAAGAAGCTTTAAAAATTGACCATGAATGTTAGCTCACAACACATACTGCTGGTAGAACTGAGCAACAGTTGACATGTTCTATAATACCTTAAGAAGTTTGACATGAAAAAAAAAAATCATACACAAGCGTCTATTCTCACAACATACTAAAACGTATTGCCCAAGCATCTGTGCACAGTATTAGTATTGGAATCTGGGCCACAAATTCTGGGTCAAATTCAATTCTTAGATTGCTTATATTTCTGTCTGCTTTCACGAATTTCCCACAATTGATCAAAGAATATATGAAAACAATTTAAAAAAATAATATTTTAGAATATATATTTATGTTACATGGCAGCAACCAAGGGGGATAAAATTAAGAAGCACCTTCCAAATACAGGACCATTTTTAAAAAGGATGATCAAGCTGAACTGTGCACAGACACTTGCAATAAACACAGCACTCCTGAGACACTCAATCCAACCAACAGACAACAGACTAAGAAGCAAAATTATAGATTTTTAACATTATCCTCTATCAATATAACGCAACTCAAACTTAACTGCTTTTGTAATAAAACAAAATCAAAACTAAAATTGCACTATAAAAGATACTGTTCCCGCACATACAAGTAATGCTGGCTCAATGTAAGGCAATACTAATTTTGCCATCTTTCTTTACAAAAGCATTAGGTTTACAGATGAAACACCACACTTTCTCCTACGTACCGACGCGTGGGGAACTGACATGATGGAGGCGATGGAGTTTGTCATCTACAAATCATTGACTAAAGTGTAAGTTCTTATGATGTGAAGAAAATTGCAATTGAATTTTGATTGCATTTTTGAATTCATAGCAAGTGCTTTTTTTTTTTACACTAATCTCTATGTACACACTCATGCCTTTTCTATATCTACAAAAAGACATTCAATTTTTTTTTAATTGCTTTTTTGGACATACTTTTATAACATTTCCTAACTATAATTTTTCTAAATAAAATGTGTCATCAATGCTTCATCAATGACCCAAATAAATAAATGTTAAAAAGTCTTTGGGCTTGTATCAGTTATAATACCTTACATACTTCATTTTGATAAAAATAAAATAAAAAGAAGCAAATATCATTGTTCTTTTACCAGAAAAACTACATATTTTCCATTTACTAGGTACCCTGATTTAGATAATTCCCTTAACCTATACAAAACAAAAACAGATATTAATCTAGAATAAAGTAAACAACGTCAACTAATCCTACACAACCAAACACCACACATACTCAGTGAAAAAATTGCTATAAATAATACACAAGACAACAACCTGGAATACCTCTGCTATAATCTTAAGATGTTTTCCCCCGCCTTATAAAAAAAACTACTTCGACAACTTGACTTATTGTAAGAGTAGTATTGGAAGGTGCGTTAATTTTGGGCTTCTGAATATTGCATCAGTTGAATAAAGAGAGCACTAGACCAACCAACGACTAGTTTCATCATTTTCATATTCATGTACTACTACAATGAAATATTCATAAAATTATCATGCTAGGATTTTTTCTGAAATAGCTATGATTTGTATTCCTCATCCATTTCTCCTTTTAGAAAAAAATCAAGTTGTAAAACGACCAAAATATTTGAAAGATTTCCAGAGATATTTGGTCTAATTCTCTCATGAATAAAAATGCAATCAAACAATTTTACAGAAATGAGCAACATGTGAATTTCTCACAAGAAGCAAAGTCTATGTACATAATATTTATCCAGTATAATCAAATGTTCTATTACTTACCATAGTAATCCCAAGGTCCTCTCCCTTTGTAAGGCATAGGATAAGCATATCATTTATATATAAATATATAAAACTTACTGTAATTACTCAATCTTTCCAATGGACAAAATAATCAAACTTTCAGATACATAATTTCCTCAAAATAAAAAGATACATATATATTTCAGTGTAGCAATTGTGGAGCTTTTACAGCATAGAATACAACTATAAAGTAGCCTGCTTTTTTATTTTCTTGCTACCACTCAATAGGAACGTTCTAATTTAAAGGAACTAGACTTTAAAAAATACAGTACCTGTAAAATTCACAATTTCCCCCAATTGGAAAGACAGAGTAATTATGGTATTAACTGTATTTAACTACATTTGTTTTCAGACTAGGACTATATTTCAAAAAGAATTTAGGTCTCACTTTCACATCTGGTGGTGGTTTCACAAAGCTATCCTTGCTGACTTAGGATTTTTTATCAGAATTCCAGGTACATGGCAACTTGTGCAAAGTCAATTTGATTCCTTGATGCTAAATGTAACATTACACTATTCGATTATTTAGTGGGTTAGACCATTCATAAAACTGTCAAGGGAACAGCTTTGGAACTTTTAGCAAACTATAGAAAAAGCAAATGTTTCATAAAGTTAATATAATTCTAGTCTTCAGAATCAAAGCAAAATATCAGTAAACAATAGTTTTATGAAACCATCCCCAGATTCCAAGGACATAATAGTTTGTTTGTAGCCTGGCTGTCTGAGGACACACATTAGGACAATAACCATAGTTAGTCCTGTCTGAACACACCAGACTTGACAGCAGAAAAACAAACTGAGGGTAATAAATGAAAATTATCAAACACGAGCCGAAATACTTTTATAATGTTAGCTTATGGCCAACCTGGAACATTTTTGCTCAAACTGAGGGTGCTTGAACAAACTCAAAATGCTTATCAACTCAAGTTTAGAGAAAAGAAATTCAACAGCATCACTGGTAATTTTAATTTTATACATATAAAGACTTTGTAGCAGAATCATCACAGGAGATAACTTAATGGGGTTTCCCTCTCATTGTTATGACTTCTATGTTTTACAGTACAGTGGGGACGTATAGCACCAGCCTAGCCAGAAAAATGTTAAGTTTGCAAAACAGGTTTTCATTATGGTAACAATTAGCTTGTGGGAATATAAAGGGTTACCACTAATCTTGGACAAAAAGTTCATATTATATAGTGAATGGTAATACCATGATATCGATTTAACAACTGTGAACTCTATTTGAGCATTCAATATCTTAGGAAATATTTTGTGATGCATGTCTCATTACTCTAAATATGTTATTTCTTATAAGATGAAATTAGGAAAATAGAAAAATCTTGCAATAAAGTTCATTTTTCTTTTCTGTTTTTAATTGCCATATTATGAAAGATAAGTTGGATTTTCAGTATAGTGTTAATGGGATATGTTGGTATTATAATATTGATCAGTAAGGATGGGTTATGATGCAAAAAATAGAGTGAAAAGCCAAAGCAAACAAATAACTTACAAATATTCAAAATGCACAGAATTGTTAAAACTGAATAACAAATAAACATTCTTAATACAAATTTAAATGACACTCACAGGAAAATGTTGATTATATCTAATATAAGAACAAATATAAACCATTCACAATAACATTTTGTAGAATATAGTTTCAATTATTGATCAAGAAAGCTTCACACATGGCATAATATTTATGAGTGCACACCTTATCCAAGTAATTCAAATCTTTTGTTATTTTGTAAAAGTTACTTGAAATTTTTTCACTATTTAAAAACACTTTAACTTCTTCAATCTTAAGAAAATTAACACCCAGAATGCTTGAAGATATACACAAGCTCAGAATCTGTTTAAAATATATTTGTTGAATGGCCATATATCTGTTCCAACACTTACCATCTCTGTCATGTATGCTATCATTGATGGTCTGTGTCTCCTTGCTATAAGTGATGTGTTCTTTGGGTGGGATAGTGGTCTGGGTGAGTTTGGAAATGCCTAGTTTGACCGGACTGAAAAGAAACAATCACATATCATAAAACAATGCGGCATGTGTCTTTGTGTCATGGATGATTTTGTGAGATTGCATATGCCTAGATTGACAGGACTGAAAAGAAACAAAGATTCAATTTGTATGTTTATTTTATTATCATGCAACAAATGTCCATGTATGGCTGACAAAAGATAAATAAATAAATAAATAAATAAATAAATAAATAAATAAAATGTGACAAAAGTATCATTGTAATATAAATATTTCTGTATATGTTACACAATTCAGTGTTTACCAGTACTATTTATTTCCTGTAATTTATTTAATGCTTATCCCTGCCCCATTTTTTTTTCACTTATTTGTAAAAATTGAATTATCTTAACTTAAAAAATTAAATAAATAAATAAATATTACAGACCCTTAGCCACTTAGTTCTAAGGGGAGTTCTTTTTCTGAAATAAAAAAATGGACCTTTAACCATGAAACCTTCATGTCCATGGATCAAATTTACCCAGACCAATTCCCTGAACCCCCTGGCTATGGGCCTGTATTAACAGTGTAGAATGACCTCTATACTTTAAGAACTCACGTTGTGGGTAGACGTTGACCTGGTGGTGCAGCAGCGTTTACGGCAGGTTGCGGCACAGACCGGCTTGTTACAGGTTCAGTCTTTTGAGGAGCTTGTTGTGATGGCACTGTTGCTGTAAGGTAATAGAGAGAGACATTTAATTAAATGGAGGTCATATTGTATTTTTATTTTGAAATTATTTATTAATTCATTTCTTTATTGTCAAATTAATTGTAAGTTCAAGTGGTCTGTATGGAGAAGTCTGGCTTTGTTGCAGTTTCTGTGCTTGAAAGAAGTTCCAATATCATTCGTATCATGACGGGAACTGATAAGGCACCAAATCATTTTTCTTTAACCACAGAAAAATAAGTACAATACTAATATCACTGATTTTTAAAACAGAAAACATGCCAAATAATAAACAAAAAATCATGTCTCTTCTAAAATGTAAACTTCCATTCCTTCTCAAAACCAGCTTTAATTTAAAGCAATAATAACTCTTCCTTTGAGATTCAAAATTCCGCATGAAATACATTTTAAACAACGCATGGAAATATATTCTATCGTATTTTACCACTAAAACGGCCGTTATTGGAGTAAAACTAAAATCTGTGCTTGTCAATGGGGCTTTTGATGCCATTTTTCCCAGTCATCAAGGCATTCGTTGCTAATGACGTAATGGTGTCACGCGGATTCTCGTGTTCATTCGAGACCAAAATAACATGGCGCCAAGCACATTAATGCGGACGCAGACGTAAGTTGCGAGTTTTTGTACAGTGCGTCGGATAACAAAAAGCCCAGAATGGCACACATTGTGGATATAAATGCATTTTTAACAAAAAGACGAATATATCTCATGAATCTTATATAGTGTTGTTGTTGTCTGCTTTTCCCGCGGTTTTAAGTAGGTCACCAGTGACTTTGCAATGTCAGAGAGAGCTCCGTCAGTTAAAATCTCTTAAGAGATTTTAACAAAAAACCGTACGTTTAGGAAAAAAACCCTGGATTAACTTTGAATGCAGGAATGGGGTCGTTGACCATTGGTAAGTACGGGAAAATTGCCGTTTTTTCCAGGAAAATCCAATTTTTGGCCAAAACGAAGAGTTATTATGACTTTAA
>NW_019775602.1:631531-668315 GCF_001039355.2 Lingula anatina
ATATGGTTCTATTCAGTCATGGAAATTCATATTCAATGCATAGGTTTCCACGCGAAATACTGACGTGACCCAGTTTTACAACGCTACTGCTTTCACAAAACTCACCCGTAAATCAATAGAAAATCTTCTCCAAGTTTATAAAATCAACGAAGTCCACTTTATTTGCTCCTTTTTTATCAGTGAATATTCGTAAACTATAAAAACAAACAACAGGCGGTCTGAATTTCGGAACATGAAGTGATAGAGAAAGTGTATTCTTGACACGTGATTAAATGGTGTCAAGAACAGTTGCCTCGTTTCGCTCTGTTTCTTATACTTCAAATAAGGCACAGAACTGCGAAAACGAGGCACTCACAGGGAGATAGTAACTGCTGGTTATTTTTAGGCATACGCGCATGCGTCTTTCCGTTACTACTAAATCAAGTGCTCAGAAGCATGGGATTACGTATGTAAACAGAAAATGCCATATTTGCTTAGAAATAAATATAATTTTCAGTTAGCATGAGTGAAAATATACTTTGTTGTTCCATATAGTCCAGCGAGGCGGTGCTTTTGACAAATTTCAGCGAGGCGCTTGCAAATATCATCGAGGCGGGCGCCTCGCTCATTTAAGGGCAGGGGAAACACTGATAATAATAATAATAATAATAATAATAATAATAATAATGCTTTATTTAAACTATCATTAAGTTCATATGATACATAATTGAAAGTAAAAAGTTTGTATCCAATACTAGAATTTCTCCAATTTCAGTTATAATAGC
The DNA here is from genome assembly GCF_001039355.2 of Lingula anatina. The sequence continues at coordinate 632,296 of NW_019775602.1, forward strand.
TGTTAGATATTATCCATTATTTTGGGTATATGGTACTTTTTAATTGTTTAAACTTTTCTTAAAATTTAGGACTTTCCTGAAGGACTTGATAGAGACCACCCATTGCTTTACTAAGATGCTGGAGCATTTCTGCAAGAAAAACAAGCTCTTGGTGGTGCAGAAGAAAAAGAAGGGGGGAAAGAAGAAAAAGAGTAAAGGTGCATTGGCGTAAACAAGAGTTTTTCTGGGGTTCAATCTAAAATGAAGCTTTAGTTATCGACAGAGATCCAAATCATCTTGTACTTGCTGAATGGTTTGTGAACTTGTGTCCACAGTGGGTGATCTTAACACACAGGGCAGTGATTATGAGAAATTTGACTGAAAATGTGTTTATGGAAATGGGTCGCATAGTGTCGTACAGTGATTATAAACATGATTTTGCCTAAACATTCCATACTCGCAAATTGCTTTCAAAATTGGTAAAACATCATCTTGACAGTTTTGATTTTTGTCATCTTTATTCTTCACGGCAATTTCTTGCACCATAATGATGATGTTACAAGTTTTCTTCTATATCTTGTTATCTTGTATCCCAGCGAGCAAGCAGAAACAGCCCCAAGGTCCAGAAGAGCCACAATTCACCCAGGAACAACTGGAGAACCAATGGGATGGAATATCTGGTGGCTTGTCCGCCATTTTTCAGGACAGAGGTCACGTCCCAGAAAATGTGACCCCATTTGATGCTGCATCAGAGGAAACAGATGACCAGCAGAGGTAAGTATATACTAGGTACTGTTTGACAAAGTGACTTAAAAATTGGAAAGGTCTCTTTCACAAAATCGTGTTTTGGGGCAACTTAATTACACTGTTGAACTAGCTGTGATGTGTTCATGCAAGAATAATCTTTTAGAAAAATAAAACAACTTTCAAATCCCTCCCAAAGTTGGCATGCTTTTTGTCCTTCGCAAACTTTCAACATGTCCATTTATTTTTCAAATTACTGTTTTTCTTTTTATCAAGAGCTTGTAAAATATGTGGGTATTACCTCCAATATTTCTGTGACTGTCAGTCACCATCATCAGGTGAAATGACCCTAGTCATTTACTCCCTGATAATGGTGACTGACAGTAATACCCACATATTTTACAAGCTCTTGATAAAAAGAAAAACAGTAATTTGAATTTATACATACAGAGCTAATGAAACTGTTCTCTCATCCATTTATTTTGTTTCAGGATTAATGCTATGGTGAAGATTCACGAGTTCCTGCGAGGTGGCAAGGCAGGAGAAGCTGTGGCCATGTTTAGAGCTGCCAGGTGGGGTTGAATTATTTAGTTGTAATGGTCAAAATATGGGTGAAAGTTATCAGGAATAAACCTGATTTCAGGATTTTTTCAGTCTTCATTTTGATTGTTTTAGTTATATGGTCTAAATGCAATGATGAATTGCGAACTACTTTGTCAGGATTTTATGAGACCATGTGACTTAAGGTTTGTGGTTTAGTATGATTTTAAAGTGGATTCACCATCTTTCAAACAAGGATTATTATTTATTTATTTATTTATTTATTTATTTTTTGACTTTATCCAAAGTAGAGCCCAATAATCATGGCATCTTCACCTTGAAGTCTACACCAGGAGTTTTCCATGACACCCTTAAAAAAAGAATTTTGACATCTTGTACTAATTAAGGTACCCACCTGGACAAATTATTTTTTGACGGGTGATTTTTTTTTTAAAGACAAAATAAATTTTAATGATATGCATATTTTCCCCTAGGGAGGTGTGGCCAGATAGACAGGAGTTTGGCACTCCTGACATCAGCCCAGAAGATGAATTTATGGCTCTCAGAGAAATATTCTTCACTGATATTCCAAGTGAGTCTTAAAAAGTTGATGGTCAGAATATGCATATTCATATTAGTAACTCATTTTTTTCTTTAAATATAGTATTATTTAAAGATCGCATTACTGTGACATCAGTATTTAGAGTTTTTAAAGATTCTATCCTTGGAATAAAAAAGTATAATATTTAAAACTTATTATTATTATGTTGTCCATAAAATCTTTTTTCAAATAGCGTTCTAAAATTTCTTTAAAATTCATTCACAGAACCTGCTGCAGCAGAGGCCACACAGGAAGAAGAGCTGCAAGAAGAGGACGATCAAGAGGAGATAGAAGAAGGTAGCTTGTGCTGACCTCTATTAGCAGAATCTGATATTTGACGTTCAGTGAATTCACTGTCACGTGGTATAAAATAATTGCACTTAACGAGTATGGTATATTAATGCAAATATTTTCATCTTTTTTCATTATTCTATTTTTGATGTGGTTAAGAAATTGATATGACTGATTCAGAAAAGAAATTAGTTATTTTGCAAAATTTACCTGGAGCTTGTTGAGGTACTGAAATGGCGAAAAACCTTTATCATGCAGTGTTTTATTAAGACTTTGAAATCATTTTATCTTATGTATATAAATTGAGTGCAATGTTCACATATTTTCCAGAGGAAGGAGTGTCAGCCTTTGAGAATTACGAACAGGAGTTCAGTTTCAGAGAGTTTATAGACAGGTGAGCATCGCCAGAAATAAAAGTAAATGTTTTTCACATTTTTTCTAGCATTTTGAACTTCCTTAACCTATAAAGTGTATGAATTGGGAGAGAGAGAACATTGTGCTATATTTTACATAATTAATTAAAATGCATTTCAGATTTGGAAATCCCCAAGTCTTGAAGCACTATTCACTTCTGCTCTCTGAGTACTCCAAGAACAGCACCTTCACCAATCATTGCATCGTCAAGCTCCTACATCGGGTTGCCGTGGATACAGGGAAGGTTGGGATGCTGTTCCAGGCCTCATTGTTCCGGACATTTCAGAAGATCCTCTTTGACCCCATGGCCAAGTCCAAACATTACGAGGTCAGGTTCTTCGATTTGAAATTTATAGTCACAGTCAGTGGTAATTTGAGATTAAAGAAGAGAAAAGAAAGGGAAAAAAAGATTCTTATTGGCTTTTTACATATAAAAGTAAACACTTATACTGAGCAAAAAGGTTCATTAGCTAGGTTGTTGGATAAATATGAAAATTCTCAGACACAAGCCTAAAATTTTCCGTACCGTTAGCTTACGGCCAACCTGGTCGAAGGCCTTCATCAGACTGACGTGAGTAGTTGTTCACACTCACTGACCGCTAGGTGGTATAGCGGCCAGGACCCTCTTATAAATGTCAGGTAGATCAACCCCCCCGTCCCTATTCATGGGTGGCTGGTGTCGGCTGATGTTGATGTTGACACGTTCACCATCTGCCACAGAGACCACATAACTGCTATCACCGATTTTATCAACAGCCAAGACCGTAACATCAAGTTCACTAGAGAGCTAGAGGATAACAATTCTATTGCTTTCCTGGATTCATTGATCACACGTGAAAACGACGGCCACCTGAGTCTGAAAGTCTACAGGAAGGCCACTCATACCAACCAATACCTAAACTTCCAGTCGCACCACCCATTACATCAGAAACTGGGGGTAGTAAAAACTCTAAAACAAAGGTGCAACACGATCGTGACTAATGAGGAAGACAAGACCTTGGAGAACAAGACACTAGATGAGGCTCTCTTGATGTGTGGTTACCCACCTTGGGCTCTAAAGACCAAACTTCGCCAGGATAAGACAGCAGTAACTAACTGTGAGCCAACAGATACAGTCGAAAAAAAACAGCTAGTGATCCTCCCTTATTGTAAAGGAATTTCAGAGAAAGTGTGCAGGATCTACAAGAAGCACAGTGTCAACACAGCTTTTAGACCTCAGTGCACATTGAAACAACACCTAGTGGCACCAAAGGACAAAACCCCCCAAGATCACCGTTGTGGGACAATATACAGGATCAATTGCCATGACTGTAATTCCTTTTACATTGGTGAGACAGGTAGACAGTTGAAGATCAGGGTGAATGAACACAGGAAATCAGTGACTGTAGGCAATACCAGCTCTGCCATTTCTGAACATGTAATAGACACCGGCCACAGTATAGATTGGAATTCAACTAAGATTCTTGAATCTGAATCATCCGACATCCCGCGAAAAATACGAGAGGCTATCAACATCAGCCGACACCAGCCACCCATGAATAGGGACGGGGGGGTTGATCTACCTGACATTTATAAGAGGGTCCTGGCCGCTATACCACCTAGCGGTCAGTGAGTGTGAACAACTACTCACGTCAGTCTGATGAAGGCCTTCGACCAGGTTGGCCGTAAGCTAACGGTACGGAAAATTTTAGGCTTGTGTCTGAGAATTTTCATATTTAAACACTTATACTGTTTAGAATTTGAATAGCTGTAGCAGTAATATAAATGTTATTTATTTTTTGGTATATCTTGTACATAGTTGTGTTTTGACAAAGAACCATAATAATACAAACTGGGAAGGGGGGAATCATGATTTTTTTCCCCCAAAATTGGGTATCAGTATAGAACATAGAATATGCATTTTTTTTATGTTTGAGTGTTAATGTCTGGCATTATTTATATTCTTTGATAATTTTCTATTGCAGGAGATCGTAACATTTTCCAAATATGTTGTCAGAAAATTCTTTGAGTGTGCCCAGAAAAATGAAAAGATCTTCGTGGAGCTGTTGTTCTGGAAAACCAACAAAGATGCCATGGAGGTGGTGGAAGGTTATGGTACATACAAGGAAAAGTAAGCAAAGATGGTGGATTGAGACTGCATTTCCACATAATATGTGGAAATTGGTGTTTTGTTGTTACTAAGAGCCCATTCAGAGCAGATGATCCTGGGATCTACTGATCCGGGAATCAAATATGGCTGACCCATCATAAAAGGAAGCCACATAATCTCCTAATGGTCTCACCGCCTCCACTTGCGCCATTAAAAGGATTAAATCTCATTTCTGAGGTTTAATTGCTAGGCCCATGCAAGGATGGCACGTGTGGAGGTAGAGAGAACATCACGGGATTATTAGTGGCTACCTTATCGTACTTTATATAAGTGTGGACATTGTATTAGATCATATAGATGTGTAGACACTGGGAAAAGTAGTTGTTACATTGAGGGTTGAAATTTTCCCCAAATGTCACATATACACTGACATAAGACCTGCAATTTGATATCAAAAGCATTAAAATATTATTGTAAGTTACATATCACATTGATGTCAAATTTGTCTCTTATTAGTGTTACTGTTTGATGTTACAGACATAGTAAAAGTGCCCCTGCGTGGACTGAAGAACAGGACGAAGAATTGAAGTACCTGTTTGACAAGTTCAGAGATGATACAGGTAAGTATTGTCTGGCATTGAACAGAGAGGATCTAGTTTGCATAACGCTGAAATTGCATTGAAATGAACATATCTGTGGTATGGGTGGATGCATGTAAAACGACTTATGTTAAGAATAAATTCTTGGAGTTCTTTTTAAAATTTAGCTTGAAACAGGTTAATTTTATAAGATTAAAATATGGCTGTAAATATTCTACTCGTTCACTAGCTCAGAGGGTAAATTTTACATCTTAAAGTAGAAGGCAGATAAATCAGCTTGAAATATACATATTCTCTCTTATGTTTAATTCAGTACTTTCTGCAATTACTCTTTTAGTTTTTATGAAAATTCAAACTTAAGAATGGGATTTTTGTGGCAAATAAGATAATTATAACCTGAATATACTGATGGGGTTTCAGAGAAAGACGTTGTAGACCTTATAATGGAGAATATAACCGACACAACCAAGACGAGGCGACAAGTGCTTCGTGAGCTGTGTCATCTGGAACTGATAAACAGTGCCAAGGATTTGAAGAAGCCCAGTTCAAGGTTTGTGCAATCTGAGTTCAACCTTGAGCACGTTACCCTGTGTAGTGCAATTAACACTTTCTTGTCTAATTTTCGGAGATCAGAAACTCCATCGTTTAAAAAAGGTATTCTTAGTGTCTCATAACTGGTTGTGAATATTTTATTTTCAATAGAACTATAATGAGATGCAAATATTTCCCTAGCTGGCAAAGAGTTCTTGCTTATTTTACTACTCTGTTTTTGCAAATATTGCAGAGGAGCTGCCAGAATCTGGAGGGAGGAGCAGGAGTATGAACTGAGGGAACTGTTTGACAGGTTCAAGGGTTCTGAAGGTAAATATACATTTATTTATTTATTTATTTATTTATTTATTTATTTATTTATTTATTTAAGTAGATAGTTATTGTTTGTTCATGAATTATTTTCAAAATATTTTTTTTTTATTTTTCACAAATGTAAAGGAATTATAATTACTGACTCACATTTTTTAGGTTTGTTTGTATGTTGGTATCTCAGAAATGTGAAATTAAAAAAAACAATGACAAATAAAAAATGTGCCAACCTTTATGAATCGTGAAGCATGCTTCATTTTGAAACATCAGGGCAAAGAATAATGTACATTCTATCAGCCAGTGTGACCAATAACCACGTCATTGAATCATCTCACCTTTCAGATCCTGTGGGCAACATCCTTAACAATATGGAGGTCAAAAGGTCAAAGGCCAAGGTCATAGAGAAGCTCCTCAGTATGGGTTTGGTGGAGGACAGAAAGGAGCTATATAAGAAGAGGAAAAGAAAGTCCAAGAAAGGCAGAGCTGAGGATGAGGATGATAGGTTTATTGAGGAGGATGATGGTGAGTTTTGAGTGGAGCTAGAGAGCCTTGTTATTATTTAAAATGGAATTTTAAGCATAGTGAAGAAATTTTGGAGAAAAGTACCCAAGAAAAAAAGGAGAAAGAATAAAGTGGCTGGTGGTTCTTGTTGTGAATAGGGTGAAGTAAAGGAGAATGGTGAGAGTGGTAGAACATTACAGAGCCCTCATTTAAAGTCCTTTAATATATGGTTATACAAATAATTTACAAAATGAATAAATAAAATGAACAAGTGAACTACTTTTAAATGTATACAATTAAATTTGATCACTAAAAGTTTGTCTCTGTAAACAACAGAAAAGAACTGGTACCTGTAGTATCATTTAAAACAAAACTTGAATATTATAACTATGGCAATTTTGAGAAGTCCTGTAGTCTTAATGTCACTTTCCATGTGTTTTTCATAGTTGTGGTCCAGAGAGCCAGCAGTGATGAGGAGGAGGAGGAAGAAGAAGAGCCTGTTTTATCCTCCTCCTCAAGTGACAGTGAAGCCTCGGCAGATGCAGATGAGGAGGCAGAGGATGATAAAGATGATGATGGTGATGGTGGAGACGATAATCATGATAAAATGCTGCACAAAATGGTGAAGAAGTTGTTCAAGAAAGGTGAGGTTCTAACAACATAACATTGTATATATCAACTATACAGTCTGTAACACAACTCTTTTTAGAATACTGCACCTTAAACCAGGATTAATTGAAGGGGGGGATGCAGATTTGTCTGTGTATCTTAAAGTCAAGGTTGGTTGGTAAATTTCAGTATTTCCTTTCAATTTTATATGAAGTTGATAAATAATGGCTGCTGTTTCAGGTCTGGCTGCACCAGTGAAGTGGGTCCAACAACGTCTGAGGAGTGTGGCTGAGGACAGAGAAAAAGAGAGTATGTTTTATTTTACATGATCAACTCCACTTAAATCTAGTGAGATACTTATAGTTTTGAGATTTTTTTAATGAAAAGAAAGGAAAAACTTTGGATAACGCTTTGGTGATATGTAAGTTTGTTGGATTTACCCAAATATTTGTGAGGTGATGTTCATGGTATGTTTCAGCTAATACCAAAGATAAATGCATTTGTTCTACCATTGTTAAGCTGTTTAATGTATGATAGAGGCAAACTAATATTGAAAGATGAATGATTCCAGACGAGTATGAGCCTATCCCTCTTGTCCCGCTGTCAGAGGAGAATGAAGATGCCATGGACAACAGCTTGTTCAGGTGTTTTCTCAAGAAAGCGGGGATATTACCGCCTTCTAATGAACAGGTAATTAAATAGCACACAGCAGGCTATGTGTGAAAGATTAAAATTACAAGTTATTGTGTAAGTAATGTAGAGATTTGCTCTTTGATATTGCTGCATTTAGGGCTAAAGGACTTGTGTCAGAACCAAAGTTATGTCTGCAATGAGTTTTAACAGTTAACTAATAGAAACTCCATATTGGTGGGTTTTTAAAGCAGAGAAAGGATAAATATGCCCTGATATTTTCATTCATCACAGTCTTTGCAAATTGATCTGTGAATTTCTAACATCCAGTGCTTTGTCTTGATATAAATTTTCAATCTTATTAATTTTTTTTTTTTTTCAGGAAAGATTCTGGCGAATCCCTGCCAATGAGTCACCAGCCAATCTACGCTCCACAGCCAATAAACTTGACGAAACTTACAAACCTCCAAAAAAGGAAAAAATCTTGAGCCCATCAGCAGGTTTGTCAAAGGAGAAAAGCGCAAGATTTGAGATGTTGAAAAATATGGCAAAGAACAAAATACGGGATGTGAAGGCAAAAGAAAAGGGAGAAAGAATTAAAAGAAGGTATAGAAATCAGTCTTTTATGTAGGTTTTTAATGACAATACAAATAGTACTGGGTCATTAAATTCAGCCAATCTAGTTTGTTTTAATGTCTCACATTTTTCGTGACTGAAATAACTACAAAATGTTGTCAGTGATTTGATTTATACTTATCTATTGCTGAATCTCTATGATAAATATCTCTTGTGGGATCAAGGAGGAACAAAACTAGGTTATATATTTATAGTTTCTGATCAAAATTGATAGCACATTCAGGGATGCTAGTCTTCCGGTTTTTACCGGAATTCCGGTTTTTTGCGTCCAGTTATAAAATTTTCTGGTACTATATTTTGTTCCGGAATTCTCGTTTTTAACGTGGTCGCGGACTGGACGAACGATGCGTCAGAGGAACGTCGCATTTCAACCATTGCGACAGAGCTGCGTTTCAACACAATATCTAGTCACAACCGTAGCACGTGATTTATTTATGGCGCTTGATTGGTTGGAAATGTAGGCTTTAATGTCGGCACCCATGTGGAAAGTTTTGACACCGCGTGCGCGGAATTTTGAACTAAACCAAACTAAATGGATTTCGCGGAGAGGGGAACAGACGATATTAGNCTCTATGATAAATATCTCTTGTGGGATCAAGGAGGAACAAAACTAGGTTATATATTTATAGTTTCTGATCAAAATTGATAGCACATTGAATTCTCAGTCTGTGACATATACTTCTTAACCTGCCGGCACTAAGAATCCCCTGGCCCAAAACGGAAATTGTACTGGCCTCATTTTTTTACTCTGGCTCTGTCCTGGGGAACGGTGCTTTTGTCCCAGACTGAATTCTTGAGTGTTTTTACCTGCAATTAACAGTCTTGTTTTTAGAATTGTAAATTTTTCTTATACACACATCATTTTGTACTTTTCTATATTATAGAACTGAGCAGACACATCCCTCCCCCTCTACACCAGGAACCACACCTACTGGCTCATCCAAACAGAAATCCTCCAGACTTAAACTGATAAGTGATGAATCTTCGGATGATGACAACGATGATGACCTCACCCCCGTCAGCACCCACCAAACCCCCCTCAAAGATGACACCCCTTCGAAGAGTGGACACAGGCTCCTGGATAGTGACTCTTCGGACGATGATGACCAGCCTTTGGCCCAGGCTGGACAGTTAAAGAGTAGCAAGGACAAGTTGACAGCATCAGAAGTGTCCCATTTGGTAAATAGCGATTCTTCAGATGATGAGCCAGTGACAGGCAAAAGGAAGTCCACAAACAATGGAAAACAAGATATTGAAAGTGATACAGATGACGATGAACCTCTTGCGGCAAGCATGCAGAAAGCAAAGAAGGCGTCTCTTGCATCAGACAGTGACTCAGATGAGCCTTTGTCAAAGCCCAGTGGCCCTAAGAGCAAACTCTCTGAGGAGACAAGAGCTCAGCTGAAGAGGGCGCTGGAGTCGGATTCCTCAGACGATAGGTACAAGCGTATTCAACATATTGCATTAATTTTGAAAAATAGTAATCAGACTTGACAGTCACTTATTATCTCTGCATTTCATTTATAATATTATATTAAAAGTGCACATTTATTTAAATTGAATCTTTTGATTCCCGAAATACTTATAAGACGTGAACTTTTATCATTTAATCTCAGCATTCTGAAGTTATTTATTTTATTTAATTTAATAGGTTCTGATGTTTGTCAGCATTAAGTATTTGGTCTCACAACAAATATTTAGATTTTTAATACGGGTTGATGCTGGACATACACTATTTATATAAAAAAACTTATCTTGTCCACAATTTCCAGTGATGATGACAGGCTAGTAATTGACAGTGAAAAGGAAAAGACAAAGCAACCGAGCAAGAGAACCAAGATCCAGGAAGAAAGTGACCTGGAAAAGAAAGAGGATAAAGAAAATATGAGAGACACTAGTGCCAAGGAGCTAGGTAGGGGTATAACTAAAATTATCATTTGATTTAAGTTGCCTGTTTGAGTGACTTAAGTTTTAAGGTTTTGCCTAGAGGGCACTTTTTTTTACAGTTTTAACTATTTGCAATGCAGACTAAAAAAAATTCTGATTTTCTAAAACAATTTTAAATTAATTCATTATTATTATTATTATTCATACATATTTTTAAAAGGGGTATACGTCTTATCAGTTTCATCTTTCAATTTGATTTTGTATTTTTCCCTCCCAATCCAGCCTCTTTTCCTGCCACGTTATTGTCACAAGGCCCTGAGAGTGACTCTGACTCTGACATCGAAGATCACATCCCACTGAGGAGGGGAGCTAAGAGGAAGACGATAGAAAGTGACAGTGATGACGATTAGAGTTGTATTTGTGCAAATATATACAATAAAAGTATATATCGAACACAGTTTTTACCTGAGTATCAGTGCAGTAAAACACTGTGGACAGCTCAGTAGTGGTTTTAATTTTAATGCAGATCAAATTATTTATCATAACTAATATCATTACATGAGTCTGATTGTTGGGCAAATAAATTGCGTTTCAGTACATAATATAATCATTAATAAACTAAATAAAGTTAGCTTGATTCACCGGATCTTTGACTTTCTTTTTGTCAGCCATAGATGTATATTAAAAAAATAAAACCTTTCTTATTTGTCTTAATGCTTTTTTAAGTTTGTAACAGATGTATTGCGAGTAGTCCACGTTTGGACAGTATGTGAAAAGAATAATTCATGGCTAAAATAATTAGGTGGAAGAACTGTTGTCATGAAATTGTCATCATTTTCACATTAAAATAATCGAGAAGAAATCCCCTGAATTTTTTATTACTAAAACAATAACAATGCGCAAACAATTACATCTGACGTATAAGTTTTTTATCTTTGCGTAAATTTTTTGCCCTCCGCCGCCCCCCCCCCCCCCCCCCCCCCCCAGCAGACCTTGGCAACACGGGCAAAGTCCAGCTAGGTGTACGATGCCAATACTTTAAAAACGTTATGTTATGATGGACAAATTTCTTTTTTTGAAATTGGTAAAATTCTGCATCAGCTAACATTTTGGATCTTTGCTTTGGTTAACAATAATCGTAAATTACATTGTCCTTTTTTACGGCACAGAAGTTTTTTTTTCCATAGACATGATGTACGTCTGTCGTACTGTAATCTGTTCCATTTTTTTATAAGAGGACCTTGCACAGAAATCTGGGATGACAAAATTCTGTTTGCTCTACCGTTGCCAACTGGAATAATGATTTATGGACTGCATAAGGGAAAATAAATATATAAACGAAAACTAAAAGTTCCTTTGACATTTCCATAAAAGGGTAGGAGCAGTAAGGAAGGAGTCATCTCAACCATTAGTTGCTCACTTCGCCCTCGCTCTCGCTGCTTCCGTTAACGTGAACTGCCATCGTACCATTATTTTGCATAACCTTGGATTTCAAGTCCACCATGCTGGATTGAGCAGTTTTGATGACGTTTCTTTCTGGAATTTTCTCGTGCTTGTGTTCTAACATCATGTGGTTCTGCGGGGGTAAACCTATACAGGCTCTGGAGTAATAAAACAAAAAGTATTGGTTAATTTGAGATCTATTCAAATCATATATTGAACTCTAGTTATTAGGCATTTTAGTTTATTGAGAAGTCTGTAGTATGCACGTTAACTGTGAAATTACGAATTCACCGTAGGGTTACATGAGGCAGATGCTAAGAAAAACGTCTTTCCAAGTCTCATGTAAATGTGTTTACATTGATCATACACCGAGGCCTATCAGAAAGCTTGTTAATTTTCCCTCACGGTGTCTAATCCAACAATGTGGTAAATTGAATTTACATGAAAGCTGTCGTAAAAAACGGCTTTACTCTGAATGCTTCGTCAAATTTAATGATAACATTCTCAACGAAAAAGATTTTTGTTACCCCATTTTGGAATTTTAATCGTTTGAGAATAACTTCTTCAGATATGAAAAATAACAACAGAGTGAGCCTTAACACAAACCTGAAGATATTCTCTATACACGCCCTCTGCCGGAACAAAGCATTCACCAACGGGGTTCCTCGCGGCACCAAGGGCGCTTTGCATAGGTAACTCAAAATTGACAACACCGCGTTGAAATTTTGAAACTCCTGTTCTTCTCTGACCCTAAACTGTATCCTTTGGCACATCTCTGCTAGGATAACGAGATCTAGGATAATTGGCGAGGCTAGGAGGGAGTCCTCGCACGTGTTGTGGATGGCGATGGTGTTGTGACCTCCCATCATTATTTCCGAGGTATATTCGTCCATAGCTCGCTTGCTGTCGCCAACGTATGGGACATATTTTATGACGACCTTTAGAAATGGAAAAAGAATAATTAGCAGTAAATGGAACACGAGCAATAATTATAGTAATAAAATTAATAATGGTGATGATGATGATGATGATGGTGGTGATGATGATTTTAATAATAAATAATTATAAAAATAAAGACACTGTTTTAATACAATGATTTGATTGACTAGTTGGTTAATTAACTTTATCACATTTTAATGTTAAAACTCACACAGTGGTCGGGCTTCTCCTCTGGTCCATACAGTATCCCATTGGACGCCACCATGTCATCCACAACGTTACTCTTGCTGATTTCTTTAGAGCGGAACTGCAGAGGAGCCGAGAGGTTCCTTCCGTCGTTGTTGCCAAGGTGGTTATAGCTAACGATTGAAGTGGGCTTGATACCGGCGCTGACGAGGAAATCGACCAGCACGGATTTGAGTTTGGTTTGCCCAGATTTGAAATCGTCGCCGGCTATGTAGACGCGCTCCCTCTCCGCGAGGTCAATGACTCCTGGGACAAAGGTGTTTTGAGGAGAGCCGTTGATGTAGCAACACTGGGTGAGAAATAATGATAAAGCATGTTGGAATAAAAATGTTTCAACGAAAGCTCTTAAGTGGCTAATCTCTCTCTCTCTCTCTCTCTCTCTCTCTCTCTCTCTCTCTCTCACGTCACTGCCTCAAGAAAGATGGGGATTTTCATTTTACTTTCTAAAATCGAGACCAGTCAGGACATTGATTAACTCAAACATTTTTTTCGTCAAATGAAATGTCTACAATCCATTGTTATGGGATAACATTTTCCCGCATGATATTCATCACCTACCCCTTCAAGTATACTGGCGACGGCAAAAATAGTCGACGGGGAAATTTCTGCAGCACCTCTTTCAATAGATTTGATTAAATTATCTCCTGTGTCATTAAGCCCGGGACAAACATCGCAAAAGCGTTCCGTGTTGGCCGTCCACAATACGATCACTTTGTCCAAGTTGGACGTGACTTTAAAATCTCTGAAGAATAAAATTATACATGTGTAGGGAGGTCTTTTTTTATATCGTTTCACCTTCATGTTTATTCTCGCCGCGCGATCCGCGCGAACTACTCAAGTATTGGCGAACGGACAATGGTGGAAACGTTGCTAACTGTTTTGATTATTATAATCTGCATCAAAAAGTATGTCAAAAGAAAGAAGAAACAGATAACATGAAAAACAGTTTCAGAAATATTCAAGATTATAGAAAGACTCATAATTTCCAACTAGAAGAAAGCTTCGTGAAAAAGCCATTGTGCGCGCAAAGGTTAAATTGTTGTCTTTCACACATGGTGTCATCAAATGTTTTAAAATTATAAATACCTTATATCTCTACGGATCTTTTCCAGGTGCTCAGCCTTGTCATACCCAGGGAGCACATTATCCGCTCTGTCAGCCTGGTTCGCTGCGATAAAATCTGGATAGTATAGAGATGGTCTGGGTCTCAGCCGCTCCATGTGGGGTTTCAACTGAACTTGGAGGTCGTAATCCAATACCTTTGCCCTTTCCATCGAATCAGCGAGATTCTCGGAGGAGATGTCCCATCCGTCTATGACCAGGTCATCAGGGCGAACCATCGGTAAGAGATCATGGAAAGGGACATAAATGTCCCCATCTGGACCAGAACCGAGGCAGATGGTGCTCGCTTGAGTGATGGACCTTCAACACATTTTAAATGCCAAATATGAGTGGAAGTAAAACTGGGTTCTCATACCTAGATCGATCTAACAGGATCGATCCATCTCCAAGGAGTTTCTTGCTAAATTGCTTTTAGCTTAAGCGTTTTAGATGTTTGGCACGCCTACTGAAGCTGCTAAACGATAATTAATTACCCCGTAGCAGTTTGATTAGCGTGACAGACATCTAAGCCGCTTAAGTTGATTGCAATTTATCGAGAATCCCCTCGGAGATAGATCGATCCACAGTTAGTACGACAGGGTCTGGGAATGGTCCCTAATAATCAATCTATGATTTTATTTAAAACTACCAGTTGCAATATTTTTTAATATATAAAGCTATAATAGCACACGACTTTACCGACCCGTAATAATTGGCGTGTCTGGTGCCATCTTTGGTCCGCCATGACAGACCGAGTTTATTGGCCAGCGTGGCGGCTGTCACCGTAGATCCGTTATTTCCTCCCCAGCCTACTAGCATCATACCGACCCGGGGTACCTGTGCAACCAGAAAAAATAGGATTGAGTTTCATCTATTTATTATTATTTTTTTTTTTACTAAATTAAGATATATAATGGAAAGGAGTTCATTCTTTTTTTCTAGATTTTGTTGGTGCCCTAAAATGAAGTGTAATCAGTAGGAGTCTTTTTCTCTTGTTGTTGAGTTTTTTTTTTTTTTTTTTTTTTTTTTTTTTTTTTTTTTAATTTTAAAAACATTTTTTTTTTCGGGGTCGCGGGCCCGGGGTTGGGGGGTTGGGTTTTTTTTTCTGTCGTTTTTTGAAAACAAATTTTTTGGGGGTTTTCAACATTTTTTTCGCTTTTTTTTTTCACCTTTTTCCNTCTTAGTCGTTATTGACTGTTACTAGTATTACTACACTTAAAGTGTGATTTAGCGAAGTCAGAATGTTAATTTCCTATTTCATGCTCAGTTGGGCTTTGAGAAATTGGACCAAGAGAGCAATAAAGATTGCTGGGATAATGAATAGAAGCTGTAGGCGCCGCCGGCCGCTAGAGAGGAGAAGAAGAGTGGAGATAGTGAGAGACCTGGGAAATGGGCATGTAGTGGTAGGTATACGCGTGGTGCTGAAATCAGGAAAAGCGTAACTGTTTGATTTGAAGTATCACGATTTTGTTTTGATGTAGGCGCACACTGGAATGTACCAATATTCACACTCTAGATATAAGATATGTTACAATGCATTTTGTGTAAATACTGTGAAGGGAATTATGCTGCGAAGATCGAGAGAAATATCCATTTTTTTCAGGTCCTGGTCAGATATAACCGACCAAGTGGTAATCAGGCTACACCAATGTTGGACCTTGAATAATATGGACGCTTTGTGTTCTGGATTTTCCTCGTGTTACTACCGGGAATGCTGTAAATGATCTAAATGACAAAGAGACACGCTAAGCAGAATGACAAATCGTTTCTGTTGAACAGGCAGAAACATTTTCTGTTTCGTGTACAGCATGAGGGAGGAATGAAGGGAACCAAAGGAAAGCACGGATGACAAAAACAGAGCAATGCGCGTGAGCTGGTCAACATGAGTCGTTGTAGTCAACATGAGGCGTTGTAGTCAACTTTAGGCGTTGCCAACACTGGGCGTCGCTCCCAGGGCACACACTTACAGAGTAATAGAAAAGATAGTGTTACGTGTATCGTGCTAGCAACCTCACACACGTTTTGGCAGATGCACGGGGAAATATCGAGAGCATGGTACATAAGAAACTCTCACTATAATGCAATAATAATGAATGGAAGTGAAAGCAAAGGAAAAAAGATGATTTTCAAAGATTCGTCGTATTGCTTTAATCGTAAAGCATTGTGCTGATGCTTAGCTGTGACATTGGAGAAAATGAATTTCCGGTACTTTTATGTACCAAGTATTTAAATGGATGTATATATTGTACATTTTATATTCAACACTGATTGCTTTGATTTTTTAATAATAAAATTATAATGGTGGTATAAATGATAAATGCCGTTTTTGTTTTTGACGGTCTTTTCTGCAACAAAATCATTTTCCAACGGGAAATCAACTCGGCACTCGTAAGTGGCAGTGAAAATTTAGAGTTTAGAGTGCAAATTTACGATTTTGAAGGTTTAAGCATTTAGCAATAAACGCTAACGGCATCTCAAACCTTTTCCACTTTGCTTTGAGTGCGACCGAACGCACGCGAAAGTTTATCACCCCTAGCTGCTCGAGGAGGAGTGTCATTCAGTATACTGATTGCTTTCCGCCAGAGTCCCCGCTGAGTTGGATCGATCTATATAGAACGATACTTTTATTGGGAATGCGCCCTAAGAAATCTAACTGAAAACAGCAACTTTGTCAAAAAATTTGAAGTAAATTTTGTCAGATAAATTTAAAATGCGGCTTGTCCGTATTTCTACTCTTAAAATGTGGATACCTGAATGAAAATCTGTATTTCGAAATCATTAATGATCGAGAACTGGAGAAAACAATCGACTAAACAATAGATATCATCATGTTCAAAGTCTGCGGGGAAGGGTGGGGTGATTTTTTTTCTTCATAAAGTATAAGCCTTCCTATTTCCCAGTCCACCAAAAGTATCTTACTTTTAATTCAGTTAGCGTCAAGATGAGTCACACTACATACAAGGGGTGCAAATTACTTGCTTGCATGTCTAGTAGGCCTGTTGTAGGGCTTTAACAGCTCCCTCAATCGATTTTTGTCTTGCCCTGCGGCTCTGGTATTAAGTACCAAATCAGATATAAACACGTGAACAATGCGGTTTATAATTGTTTGTGGCGTTTTTATACGTAATTGTGTGAACCATTTCAGTCCACTGGTTTTTCTTAGTAATGTTTAAATTCAGACCCACCTTTCTTTCCACCCTGAATGTGTATCTCGTTTTCTTTGGTGTAGCGACCAGTTTCCCGTTTTCCTTTCTGACCTCAGTCGTCTCGTAATCATATTGGCTTTCGATGAAATCGTCAGTGTACCGGACATTGGGGCTTTCTACTTGAATGGAAGTCATACTGGGTCTGGTTAAGACTTTTTCTTCTCCTTGAAACAAAACGCTGTAAGTGCAAAGCGAGTTTATGGAATGCAACATTTCATCAGGACGACCATACGAGTAAATGACCAAAGTCTCACGTCCAATAATTGCCATATGGCTAAATAGGGTTTTGCCATAGGCCCTAGTCATACTGTACTATTCTTACACTTTCCATACACATAAATTTTCAGGTTACTGCTTCTTGCCATTATTCCAATTATTGAACAAAGAAAAAGTGAAGTGTAATTTTATTTTCTTCTTTGGTTTATAAATATATTCTCTATCTATCACATGACAAGTTACACTGGTTGGTCATAGTGCGGCTCTTTAACTGCAGCTTTTAAATGTAGCCTACAGCATCGACACAATTATGAATTCTTAAAGGCGATTCGATTTTGATAACATATTGTAATGTTTCTGTTTAGACTATATTCTCTCTCTCTCTCTCTCTCTCTCTCTCTCTCACACACACACACACACACACACACACACACACACACACACACACACAAACACACAGAGAGAGAGAGAGAGAGAGAGAGAGAGAGAGAGAGAGAGAGAGAGAGAGAGAGATTACTTTCCTTTCATTATGTATCATCATGATACATAATTAATAGTGTAATTAATAGTGTAATTAACATACACTATTAGTGTATGTTAATGTTTTACTGAACGATAACGAAATAAACATTCGCATTCATAAACTATCTAACATATACACACCAATGACAAACAACATGCATTTCATGAGGCACACTAGTAAGCAAATAAAAACAAAGAAAAGCATGCAAGCACAGGTGCACGCAGCTGCAGGTGAATCAAACTTCAAATAACATAGACACGTAGGGACTACCAAGTGTCCATGTACACTGTCATAGTGTGTCATAGTGTTAGTTTACCGACCCAATTTGAAAAGGTCAATTACAAATTAAACGTTCACAACAGGACAGACAGAAATACAGGGATATGATAATGAAATTGTTCGACATAAACCACAAATGTGAACAACATAAATGTGTCAGATCTACCTTTGCTGCCCACCTTTCAAATTCGCTTAATTACTTCTGCCTCATAATATTGATAATTCAAGTAACATTCAAAGATTAGCCTTGGGTAATATATATGCACTAGCACTGTTAGTTATCGTGACATTAGCAGCTACTATATCCATCAAACGTGGACCTAAACTGACCTTTATGGAATAAACAGCCGAGGTCGATGAAGCTGTTTGGTGGGTTTTTGCCAGTGCAAGCTGCCTTCAAGGTGAAGAAATATGCAGTATCTTTCTTAACAGCGACTGTCAGCACATAAAAACGTGTACCTGTGGTTGCGTACCTATTTCATTTGCCGGTTGCGCGTCTCTGTTTTGCGCATCAGCTGATTTACGTGTCATGTTGCAGGCGCAGCGTGTTCCGGGCGCCCGCGTCATTTGTGAATGAATCGCATAAATTGCTAACTAACCACATCCGGGTTAAGCCTTTTCATTGATCTTTTTCTTGGCTTGCAAGGTTTAAATGTAAGCGGGAAATGAAGATGTTTTGCCACAAACACTAACACGGTTTTAATTCAAAATCCCATTACGCATACAAGTAGGCATGGTACTAGCAAGTATGATAATCTGCTAACTCAGTTTTAGCTTTCGTCTGCCATGCCAGTATTCGATGTGGGCAGTTTGTAAACATAATGGATATGTACATAGCTTATGTATGTTATTGTTGGTACGAGCATATTCTTGAGTATGAATGATGTCAGGTAGATTTTCTTATAAACAATAATATGTGAAGGATGAGTGACAGATTGAATAGCAAGCAAAATAGATAAATAAGAAGATATGGACAACATTCTGGCGCTTGATAAAGGATTAGCTTTTAAATGGACCAATTTGGAACTCTATTTCGGTCCAAACACGGTAATTGTCAGTCCAGACTCATGCGCTCCTACTATTGAATTGTTTTTAACATTTTATTGGTGTCAAACACTTCAAATGTCAGTATTTGAAATTGTGATATTCCTATAATAAATCATAGCATCATACTTAAATTAATTATGTATAATTGTGTTATGACGTATGCGGCAACTAGTTTTAGTAGCGTTCGAGGCTATAATTGCGTTGCGTTTGCTTAGGCATCGAGTTGGCAGGTGGGCAAATAGCGATTGATCTCTATGCTAGCGTGACAACGTAATTTCTGATGCTTTCGGGTTATATGCCTCAATTGTGTTAGTTGCACTAGTTTGAGTACAAAGTACAATCTTTCATTCCCTTCTTTCATTCCATTGCTACATTTTGGACAGAAACTACAATCTTACCCGTGGGTCCTGACATGGCTGATACGGTCACTAGATGCTGAGAATTACGAATATTTCAGCTTCAGGCACCTAGCTAGTACAGAGGACGCTATCATAAATCCTTGGAAGTTGGAATCAAGAGTCAGATTTAGGAGCAAAATCACCATTCACGTGGCCAAGAGCCATAATAATTATAGTAAAGAATAGTTCTGTTCCATTATCCTATGTAAAGCCATTTATATGTCTGTACTGCAGTACCGCCATGTGCAAAATCTATTTCTATCTTACATTTTAATGGGTTTACTTAACAGGTTCATGAAAAAATATCATCTCAACTTAAGGTTCCGTGAACTGAGTCTGCAATGTAAAGAAACATTTTATATAGAAGAATTTTTCTTCACAAACAGAAAGGGCGTTGTTTCCATTTTTATCCTTTCTTTTTTGTACTTGCATGTCTAATATTGCATGTTGTCCACAGCGCTTACAAAAGACCTAAAGATTCCTGAATTTAAGTTCAGAAAATCTTTTGCAACTATTGACAGTAACAATATTCTTATAAATGCCATGATTTGGCAGTTGGCATAGCAAATACTGTGCACGTATGAATAAACTGAATGACCTGACAGGCAGCATTAGCAAATTACTTAGTATTGCATTATCGATAAGAGCAACATCAAAATTATAACTGTTGCAACTTTAACTCAATGCTAAATTGTGTTCGTCATACTGTGTCAATCGTTTGCCTGGGATGTTAAATGAGAAATATGTGGGCTGCAGTCGTTGAATGCTTACAACTGGGAATTTGCAGGCCAGTACATAGTTGCTGAACTACTTGGTTTTGAAGAAAAGCAGTGATTCTGCGCGCGCGATGTGGGGGTGCGTATTCGTCTTGGTACACAATGTTGTTCTTGAAGATGGTTCTTGCAAAGGGAAGCATTGTTTGCTGTAGAATGTCTCTGTGGGGATCTTGGTTGAGGTTGCTTTCTAGAAAAACCAACTGGTTCTGGGCACCGTTTTGTGGCAAAAAATTGATTTCATGTGCATCTTTAAGTGATCAGCATTGCTTCAAACAAAGCATTTTGTCAGTGAAATTCTATATACGAACATACAGTGTGTTCTTCAAATATGTGATGTCCCAGACTCTATGTGGCTATTGTTGCTTCATTTAAACTAATGTAAAATTTGCTTTTTCAAAGGCTCCTGTCAGAGGCTGCAGATAATACATCTATGTCAAATCTCATATTACTTCATGCATTTTTCATGCTCGAAATTTACAAATTCGTTGATCTCATGCTTAATTTGATTAATTTTGTTTCCGTGACATAAATTTTCTTTTAGATTATTTATTGGAATGGCTGTGCGAAATAAATGTATCCCACAAATACGGCATTCTATGCAATAAATCAACGCTCTCTGCGTTCACAAGTGCTAAGCATCATTAAAAGTGACTTGGTTTCAAAAAGTGTTCATCAAAATAAATGGCGGCTTGAAATATGTAGAGCGGTATATTTCGGCTATTATACCTTCATTTCAACCAATGTAATAAATTTTGTGAGGCTGCTCGGATGGCTGCGGATAATATGTTTATGTCAAATTTATTATAAATTATTTTTTTCATGCTGACGAAGTTTTCAAAAAGTTTTGGAAATCGTTCCTGTTTGAGTTTATTAGTTATGCACAGTGTTTTGCATGCCCTGTGCCGAATTGATCAGTGATGAATACATTATACTATATCTAAGGGGTCAAGTATGTTAAGTATTTTAAATCTTTGAGACCCAAAGGACCTCGCGTTATTGTGAACTTCTCAGCTTGCAGCATCATTTTGAATTTTTTACCGTTTCTAACCGTTTCTAATCTCTCTCTCTCTCACACACACACACACACACACACGCACACACACACACACCAAATAGGATACATTTAGCTTTGGTTGTCCGCAGAAGTACCTTAAAATAAATTATACGAATATAAATAAATCAATAAATAAATCAATCAATCAATAAATAAATAAATAAACGTTTCACAAAAGCATCAGATATCGTTTACACTACGATGTCACGTACGTGCGTGTGATAAAACGCAGTTCACCCTGACCGTTATAGAAAGTGTGCACATGGCAATGTAAAAATAACTAATTGGCCGAATAAGGAAAGGAAACGATTGAGCGAAAAATGCTACAGGTGAGACCGTTGACATCGGTGGCTATTTGTGTTCCAGCTTTTCTCGGTTGATACAAGGGTCCTGGACCTAGCATTGCAAATTGTACGGTGCTTTAGTTGTGAGTGACGATGATTTGTCATATACTATATTTTTGGCATTTCCCCATTTCCACTTCTATGATGGCAGTGAATGAGCTAAAATAACTAATGTGCAAACAAGTTTTATTTCATTTTAACTAATATGCTATTAAATGGATGTAGGCCTACTACATTATACGATTCACGAACTGTACTCGTATATCGGCTAACTAGACTAGTGGTACTACAGCTCACTGCATCATTGTTGAAGTAGGCATACTGATCAATGTTAAAGCGAGTGCAAAGTAACATTTTCAACATTTATTTTAATTGACATACCTACGTAGGAGCCCACGCATATTTAATGAAGGCTTTAAAAGTACAGTCTCCAAGACCTTTGGCCATTCTTACGTGACCTGGGTCAGGTTAGGGTCTAAAGCGGGTTGACTTACTCGCGGTAAGGTCAGGGGGTTGAGCGAAAGAGCCGCGATATTTAGTGCGTATAGGGGCCTAATATATAGAATAGTGGGGAAACCTACAAATATGGTATTGTCATCAAGTATAGCCTACTGCACTTTTGGGACAAAAGTCGTGGATCATGTTAATTTAATTTGATTTAATTTAATTTAATATAATTTTTGACAAGTAGGCCCTATTCAAGCACTTTCAAGCTTTATGTGTCCTTTATTTGATATATGCTGGTTGTACACGTAGGCCCTATCTTGTACAGTGGGGTCTATTCGCTAGCTCTTCATCTTTGTGACCTATTTGTTATCAGTCAAACATAGGCCTATGTTTTTCCCGTGCAGAATACCAACAGGCGTCAAAATTCACTAAAATATAGTATAGGGATCCGATCGAAAGTAGGCGTATTATACAGGTAAACAATATGCGACCATTGATACGTTTCATGTTGCTATTTACAATTCACGCTGTTGTTGATTCTGAGGATGTGTCTGTGACAACAGTAAACGGCGACCTTGTTGGCCTCGTCGCGGATACCATACTGGGGCGCGTGGTGCAGTTCCTCGGCGTTCCTTACGCCAAGCCACCAATCGGTAAACTGCGTTGGAAGCCACCAGAACCTCCTGATAACTGGCGTGGGCCGAGGGATGCACGTTCTTTCTCCCCGTGCTGCCCTCATAGCTATAAAACCCAGATTGAGCATTTTTACACAGAGGAATTTGTGCGGGCCCGTATAAGAGACCAGACTATGAGCGAGGACTGTCTCTACCTTAACATGTACGTCCCGAGAGCGGTGGTACCAGATCGCGAACGTCTATTACCGGTATTTGTCTATATACACGGCGGGAAATACGAGTGGGGATCTGGGGTCGAGTTCAATGGGACCTTTCTGGCACTACAAGGTAACATGATTGTCATCACATTTAACTATCGCCTCAATATATTTGGATTTCTGTCTAATGGTGAACCAGACCTCGCGGGGAATTATGGTGTGTTTGACACGGTGCAGCTCCTTGAATGGATCCAAACAAACATCCGGGCATTTGGAGGAGACCCCGCCCTCGTGACTGTTGGCGGCGAGTCAGCAGGTGGAGTGATTGTCGACTTGTTGCTGACAGCGTGTCCGCAGGTGCGTACTCGTGGACTGGTAAGGAGAGGAATTGCTCTAGGTGGGGTATATCATCTGAGGCGTCACAGGGCGCTGATTGAACAACGTACAATTAACAACAGCAGAGCGATCGCAGCTCTTTTAAATTGCACGTCAGCACACGGGGAAATAATTGTGCGCTGTCTTCGCAAGAAGTCAACAGACGAACTACTTTCAGCTTTTCTGCATTACCAGAGAGATCCAGTGTTTGCGCCAAATTTACTTCTTCCCATTCCTGATGGGAATGTGATCGACAGATCACTTGAATACCCCGGACCAGGAGCCCATGGAAAGGACTACATGATTTCTGTCTGCAACTTCGACAGCGGGGCCTGGTTTGGGATTGGAGGAACGGGTCCAGAAATCAACACGACGGCTGCCATATCTTTTACCAAAGGATTGATACAAATGCTTTATCCGGGTGCTAATGATTTTATGACCGACGCCGTAATATTTGAATATACGTCTCCCAACCTTCGAAAAGCGCATCAAAGCTGGCTAGAATTATGGCAAGATGCTTTTTTTCTTGCCCCCGGATGGGAGCATGCTTTACTTTGGCCAAAAAATGCTAACGTCTACTTTCTTAACTTTGCACATAAACCGTCTTTTTCAAAATGGCCGTCAGTGATTAATGGCGCCAACCACA
This sequence comes from Lingula anatina, assembly GCF_001039355.2. The sequence goes on from NW_019775602.1 coordinate 656,549, forward strand.
TGGAGGAGTTGTATTTTATGTTTGGGGATGTATTGGATGCAGCGCTGTTCCCATCGCGGCCAACCGACGAAGAAGTGGATTTGAGTATACAATTTATGACAGCCGTTGGGAACTTTGCATGGACTGGGTAAGTGTGAGTGAATTGGGCCCTAAGGCGAATTATAACATGTAGTATTACTTGGGTATTCGCTGACGCATTAAATACACGGTTAGAAAAATGTATGCCTAGAATTTACTAAGTGTTATTCTAGTTATCAAAATTGATCATTTGATCATTTTAAAAAAATATACCTGCATCCTTCATATCGTAACTATTAAGGAGGTTTTGTATTGCACCAGTGTAGGTGCAGAAAATCTTTTCTTTTACCTAGCCTCTTTTAATTCAACTTGACGTCTTGGCTTGCTTTATTATTTTGGATAGAATCACTCGAACCTGTTGCTTAATTTTTAACACTGTCTTGTTTAAATTGTATTTGTTAAATTGTTTTAAAAGGTAACACGTACATTTAAATTCGTATCACGCTTGTCAAAAATATATTACACGTTATACGTCAGACGCAAGCAATACTATTTATGTTTACATGTTGGACGCGCTAATATGTTTTTATACATTCATGAAAATTAGAATTTGATGCCTCTGGTCTCTTTTTAGCAATCCCAATCCAATTTCTACCTCGGCTCCACTAGTTCCAACGTGGCCTCGGTTTGATTCAACAGACAAACTGTACTTGGAGTGGACTGTAGGGTTGACGTCATCTAACGTGAAACGAGACTTGAAAGCGAGGCGCATGGAGTTTTGGAATACACTTCTCCCAAAATTCCTAAGTAAGTTGTTATTATTATCACAATGTAATCATATTATTATCAACATATTGCTATATTTCAATTATAAATAGTTTGCAAGTGTTACCTATCAAGCTGTTACTAGTTAAGGCATGTTCAAATTAGTAGAGACCATTTTACCTGGCGTATCTAAATGTTTATCCACCATACCGGATACTTGCCCAAGAATTTACCTAAATTTCATTAACTCCCAATGTGAACACATTTTACCATTTGGATTCCTTACTTTCATAGCTAACAAAGGCTGGAGAGCCTGGAGTGACTGGAAACCATGCCGGCAACCCTCCATTGGGACTGGGAGTAGGTACTATAGTTGTCGTAGAAGACTTTGCGACAATCCTCTTCCAGATTCTGCTGGTCAGGAGTGTACTGGGGAAGAAATTGAATGTGTTCAGTGCAGCTACGGTAGGTAAATTGAATTTGAATACCAAACACCGCTTCGTATATATATGTAAAACATTTTGTAAATTTCTAGTAACCAACTTCACAAAATACCGGTATATAGTTAAAAATGCAGTGCCGCAATGAGATGTTTCATGAACTATAAAATAAAAAACGATTTGTGCCGGTGTGACAGGAATGGAAGTCCTAGGAATGGAAGTCTGAAGTATCATATAACCAGTACGTGGTCGGGTTAGTCGGAGTATTGGGGTTAGTATATGGGACGAAAGGGGAAAGGACTGCAGTTCCTAGCGGACTACCATTCCTGTTACAACGGCATTGTGAATACGATCATATATGTTTTGTTCCAAATATTATTTTCGAACGTAAACTGTCTCTTTCTTACTGAACCAGTAATTTTAATTATGGGTTGAAACGCCTGGATAGCTGCAGCGGAGGGCATCAGTGCATGCAGTCAAAAAAATTCACGAAATGTTAGATTTTTGAAATTTTTATATTTCTTTATTTATTTTATTTATTTTGGTTATGCAAGCATCTTATGTTTAAAGTGGGTGTATTTAGCATGATATGATGTAAATAATGCTTAGCGAGCCATTAACTGACTTTGGGAATCCATATCAGAAATTATATATGTACAAAATGCTCAATGCAAACAAAATACATAAATGTACATATAAAACCCAGATCTCTTGGGCACTATTCTAGGTTTCATAAATATGAAATACCCGTGTCATATGTGTCGCCTTCTCTATTTCAGTGGATCTTGTGTGCAACATATTCGAGTCATTGGGTGTTTGTAACTGCGGGATATACTCTGACCATGAATACAGAACGATGCACGCAGTCCCTTGATTAAATGCAGCCTGTAATTGTTGGTCACCGAAGGATTGTCATTGACTTCCAAGTTTTATGAGATAAGCCAATTATTTTATATAAAAGGGGAGAAAGCAAGGTGTAATGTTATAATTCTAACGTTAGTTTGAAAATCGTGTGTTGTTGTGACTGCTGGTCTTCGGATGGTTTAAACGAAAATATGTAACGAACCTGTCTGTTAGTTACTCATGTCAATCAAAGCGACAGAGTAATCGGCACAAAAATTTCAGAAATAATTCTTGTCAATCTGAGACAGAATGCGATGTGTAATGCTGGATTTTGAAAATCTGGTTAAATACTCACATGTGTGACGAAACTGAGGGTCTGTAACAGAAAGTCCGCCCTTTATTTAGTTATAATGGTCAGGGTTAGCCTGGCATGAGTGGGTCAAAACCCAGGGCGAGGCTTACCTGTGCAAATGAATGGGAAGCAGACTCTATATGGCGGGGAACTCTCCGTCACGTTACACTGGCACTCACGCGCAGAATTAGGACTATTTTGTGTCGAGCTGTTTTCCCCAGGAATTTGGTCTAGTAACTTTAACTTTTCCGTTTGCTGTGCTTAGAACACATGCGTTATTTATATAATTAGGACCAATGCAATGATTGAAGTGCGCGGAATTACATTTTGACTCCCCTTTAAGCTGGTGTAATGATAATGATATGATGAGAAATGGACAGACGTTATGTTGGCTGTGCAAGAGTACTCGCTTAAGCTATTAAAGTTTATGTTACTCTAAGGCTGCATGCGAGGTTTGCATAACTCTCATTATGATTGTCCAACTGCGACCTGATTATTCAGAAACTTGTCTGTTGGTGAATTCGGCTAAATAAAGATGCGCTCCAATTGATTAGGTCGACTAAAAAGAGAATACTGCCAAGATAAATCTAAATAATTTATGTGAAAGTCGCTGAAGCTAAAATCTTGGTCTACTTCAAAACCCACTTAAAATGAAGTATTTGAACTGAGTTTTTAGAAAAACTATTGGAAAATCCAGAGGAATAGGCCTAATAAATATAGATTAGTTTAAGTCTTCTTTTTCAAATATATTGTTACTAAAATCCACGCCGATATGTACGCATGAAATAAGATCACTTAGTTCAAACAACCAGTTATCTTCGTCACTGGATCACTGGATAAGGCTAGACGACCTACATCTTGCTATCTACAAGACGGTAGATACTGTAACTCAACTTAAGAGGTGGAGGTAAAAAAATAAGGGTCCAAACAGAAAGAAGTACACGCCAGGGAAACGTACGTGTTTCTTAAGACATGGAGGAGACCAAGTGGTCTTTCCTGATTTTCTGCGTATTATGTTTGGTCGTCTTCACGAGCGGGTTCCTACCTAACCATGACAACGATTTTGGGAACTCACCGACTGCCTCGAATTATAAGCACGATGATATCACGGAGTCGGCCTTGCTGCGTGTCATAGCGAGGCTCCTTGAAGACACTCCCAAGCCGGATGGTACGAAGGTCGCCAAGGGAACTCTGACTGGGTTGAAGTATCCTACACCCCAGAGGCTTTTTGATGCATATTACGGCAGTAAGTTGCAGTGTAATATATAGTACCGCAGGGGCCGATCCAGAGATATTTTCTGACAGTCTTCCAAATAATCTTTGTTGAACCATCCTCCATTTTTTGACCGTCTTCCGACATAACAAAAATACATACCCATCATGTAAACTTGAAAATCTGACCGTCTTCCAGAAGACGGCTTCAATACGCCCCTGGTACTGTAACTGCGTGTACTTAACTATTTTACGATTCAGACGTTATCAGCGTAATGTTGGGTTATTTAAACTTTTTTGCGGTATGCGGTAAAAAAAGGTAATTGGGGAAATTAAAATGAAGAGTCTTCTCTGCAGAATAAATACCATCTAACTGTTATATATACAAGATGCAAAATCAAATGCATATATATGGCTTCTGTTTTTCAGAGGGACAGGTGCTTGCGAAGAAGCTGCAAGAATCCATTGAGACAGTTATTAAGTTCAACGCCATTGTGGATAAGGAACACAGAGGCGAGGCTTTGTTTCATTTCAATGGAGAACAGATCAAAGAAGGTGAGAAAATGTAGGGTCACGCACATAGGAAATAAGTCTAGGATTTTATTTTTATACAAACTCATTGATTAATTAATTAATTAATTCCGTGTGTTTTAAACCAATCCGTATGGCGACGGCATGAATTCTTTATTACTGCTATAGAAAGCAGTGGTAACACATCAAGCCAAGGTGATGAAGAACCTTGCTTCTAATTTTTTGCAAAATATGATAACTTTAAAGTGTATCTACTATAAAGCAACGTGTTATTGTTATTGCTATTCAACGCCAGATTCCCATGCCCAACAACAGTGTTACATGTACTTTATTGATTCTGCGCAGGGAGAGCCTGTGAGTGATATGGCATTTTATATTTCCTTTGTGTATTTCTATTCCCAACAGGGTTTGAGAAACTCAGTGCCGCGCGAGAGCTTTTCAAAGGCCTCGCCAAGGCTAGAAATGCAAATTTTGACGTCCTTCGTCGACTGCTGGGAGTAATTTTACATATGATTCAGGATTTTTACAGTAACACCAACTGGATTGAAATGAAGGGATCTGTTGTGTACCAGGACTTAGGTAAAGCTTGCCACCTTTTTTGTTTGTTTTTTTAATTTCCGTTATTTCAAAACTTACATTTATTATTGATTTTTTTACTTGATATGATTTATTTTAATTTTTTTTATCTCAAATGGCTCAAATATATGAGAGAATAACTGAAATATTGACATCATATGTAGGTTGACATCATATGTATGTTGTAGGTATCAAAGGCAAACCCATTCTTCCCGTGGCTTCACCAGGTATTATGACTTGTCGGAGCTGTTCCTGGTAAGTTGACGTGCGCAACGGACGGGTGTCCATCCTCGTCATGTCAGTGAACCTCGAGACTGGCCTAACATAACATAATACTACACTCACAGTCAACACAGTCCCCGTCATCAGTCCCACGCCCACATACAGGGGCGGATCCAGGATTATTTTAATGGAGGGGTCCGTGGATGCGAAGCTGACCCTCCCCCTCCCCCCAGAAATATTTTAGTATTTTGGAGGGCGAACGGTGCCATTTGGTACGGTTTATAAGTAAGATTCAGTTAGTCGAAATTCTAATTTCAAGAAGGGACCAGAAATCAAAGGGGGGGGGGGTCAGGACCCTCCTGACCTCCCCCTCTAAATCCGCCATTGCACATATATTGCTACATGTATCACTTACTACAGTTATGCACTGCATAAACCGCCCCATCCTCTACCTTACTCTTTTGCATTAAAACATGCTTTATTTTGAAATCGAGTAGCATTAATTGCAAGTATTAAGATGGCTGTTTATCACCTCAAAATTTCGGTATCACACTAACATAGTCCACGTGCTGTTTTCTCTAGGCAGTGCAGAAATAACATTGTCCTGACAGGCGGAGTCTTGACCAGCGGTTACAGAACTGGACAGGACATACAGAAACCTGGTGGGTATGGCATAACATACACTGAATACAGGTGAAACTGTGCCTTGACGATGAAATTATACGCACGATTTACAGGTACACGTATGTCATACGCACAATATATTTTAAACAGGCGATGTTTTTTAGAGTTTGGCTTGGCACTTTATGTTATGCCACCTCCCTCTTTTCGTTCTAGATTCTAAATTTAAATCTCGTGGCATTGGGAAATGCAGCCATGGCGGTGAATCTGATGCTGACTCCAAGGTCAAGACAGCCACTGGGGGCATTAACAAGGAGACGACCGTTGAAAAGCTATCTCCACATTATTATCTTCACTCCGATGCTGGGAAGACGGCTGTCCGTGCTACAGAAATGTACATTGATGGCCAAGGTAAGGCGTAGCTGGTATATATATTGCCTGGAAATTTTTTACAATAATTTTCAGAGTCTAGGGTTAGTCCTTGTGGAAAATTCAGTATGTTCAACTTTGCGTTTTTTATTGCCAGCATTGTAATTTTAATTGGATAAACTTATAATTGAAAGCAGCTTCCGTGTTGTAGGAATAGGGTTACGACAGAAAATCGGTGATGCCAGTCTAAGAAAACTATTTCAACTTACAACTGGGAACTCCCTTGTGTTCGTAATTGACACAACCGGATCTATGAGCGACGAAGTTGCTGCTGTGAAACAGGAGACGCTGAAAATCATACAGAATACTAAAGGCAAACTAAACGCACCTTCTGAATATGTACTGGCGACTTTCAATGATCCAGGTACGAACTGTATACCACGTACACTCATACGTGTGAGTGTGTTATAAAAATATGAGACATTTCTGTTTTTACTCTTGGTGCATGCTTGGCCATACATCGCGCTTGGTCACATATTACTAAAACCTTTTCGGAATTTATGGTAAGGTTAACGTTATTTTGATATGAATGTCCGTCACATTTCAGCTTCGCTCACCGAGGTTCGGGTAACAACTGACCCGGATGTGATGATATCGTGGATGCAGGCAATCCGAGTAACAGGCGGAGATGATTGTCCGGAATTCCTGCTCAGTGGCATGATAGAAGGTAGTGTACAGTTTATAGACTTATCTCTGAAGGCCATCTTCACGATAAGATGTGCTGAATGTCACTGAGTAACTTACATCTTTATTCTTGTTTGTATTTTTTAAAACATTAAAATGTTCATATGGGTAGGCCTATAGCGCACAGCTTTATATAAAACACAGGTTTACACGTGACATGCATAAATTAGAATAAGGTTTATTTTTTCTATCAATGCAAGACTTTAAATTTTAAATAGACTTGGCTATAGATGAAAACCATGTAATACATAATTTATGGTTATTTAAGGTTACTCGCCAATTTGCAAAATAGAGAAGAAAAATTGTAATAGGCCTTTCATATATTTGCCATGCTAATTCTTATCAACTCTTATTATTAACGTAAAATTCTTCTCGATAGGTCATATCTTTACTATACGTGTTACATATGATAGAGATGAATGGCTCTCTCCCTCCTAGTACTCAAACAAAATTCCGTTTGAAATGTATTTCTAGTCTTGTAATTTGTCACTAATGGCTTTCTACTGGGTGGGACTGGCACCCCCTGTCTATTGGAAACTGCTTTTAAATGGAAGAGTTCTTCATAGTCTTTTTGACAATACGTGTATGGATTATACCCACCACTGATGTTATTGAATTACAGCTGTGAAAGTGTGTCAGCCAGATTCGGAGATGTTTGTTTTCACTGACGCCGATGCAAAAGACCCAGAAAGAACGTCGGAGTTTATAGCTTTAGCAACTGCCAAACGGGTTTCGCCACAGTTTATTCTTACTGGCAAATGTTCAAGGAGACGGAAACGCACAGGTTTTTTTTTTATTTATTTTTTTATTTTTTATTATTATTTTATTTTGTTCTCGCTGGGTTTAACTTTATGTTATAAAAGTGCTCATGCCATACCATTCAAGCACTGACTGACAAATCCATCGGCTAATACTATTTTAATATCTTAAAAGATAACATACAGCAAAGATCTTAATGTTTTCGCATGTAACGAAAAGTCCGCAACAACATTCCAAAATCAGGCTTTGACCCCGTCCCCTTACCTAGATGAATCTAGCGGTTTAGATGTCTGACACGCCTACTGAAACTGCTTAACGATGGTTAATTACCCCTTATCTGCTTCACTAGGCGTGCCAGACGCCAGAGCCGCTTAAGCTGAATGTAATTTAGCGAGAAATTGGTCGATCCTGCTGGATCGATCTAGATATGGGAACGCAGTCTAACATTTCATTTAACAAAACCGTAATTCATATGTTAGATTCCATTATCACATTCGCATTTTCCAGCATATACAGGTGATAACTTTGTTAAACTCTCCAGTGCTGTAGGAGGAACAATTTTCACCACCAGCAAAGCCGAGATCAACGACACGGTCAAAATCATATCAGTGAGCAGTCGTAGCTACAGTGTATATGGGAATATATGAGCAGGGGCCTGTTTTACTTGAGAGCTTTAGTCCGAAAATTTAACTTTAACACCAAAAAGTATATACTATTTTGAACCAAGATAAACCAGAAAAAATCTAATTCAGTAATACATTGCTCCAGTTTTGTAACTAGAAATATATGGCTTTATGTTTAAGATCAATTCTCATTTTATTTAAGTGGACTGCTATAGATATCTCTTGAACTGTATAGATAAACGATTTATTTAAACGATTTATTCAAACTTAACGAAGTTTGGGGATACATCTGTATTGTGAAACGGGTCCATGACAGTGATATTTTATAAATGTACTTGTGAATGCAACTTTGACTAATCGTGCCTAAATATTAGCCAATTGTCAGATCTTTTTGTTAGTGGAATTTCGCCTAAAAATCAGCCCTTTACAGAATTTTTATCGGTACTGGTATTTTTATGTATTGCTCTTCCTCTTTCAGTTGTCAGTTGAAGACACTGCCCAGGCAACGTTACTGAAGCATGTATGGACGTTTTCCAGCCAAACCAATGTTGGCATGCTCCATGTGGACCACACGGTGGCTCAGTTGTCTGTCAGAGTACGAGGACTGTCTAGCACTCCCGCGATTAAGATAATTAACCCTGAAGGTATGGGTGTTTAGATATATATACATGTACTATCAATTTCTTTTTTATATCATTGTTTAGGAAAATTTGTATGGCCTCTTTTGTGTCGTCAATAACACTTATTGGTGACATCTTGCAAGTAGAAAAGCATGTGAAAGGTCCCAGGGTAGTCGTGAACATGTTTCCTATTTAAACAGTTCAGTTGTAAAGTATTATAGAGGGAATAGGCTGAAGGGGGACAAGACGTAACAGAAACACCCGACCACTAAATGTACGCATTTTGTATAAACGCAGGTATTGAGCATGCTGACATGAAAGTAGTACGTGCAGGAAATTTTGTCCAAGTGTACAACATTAAAGTGAGTACTCTACTGAGGTCTGCTATTCGTAATGCACGTATCAATCTGCAGAAACATAGCGATAAATGGTCAGAGTAACTGCATTTCAATGCTTGAATATATTTGCACTGCATGCATTGGTTCTGTTTCAAGAAAGTTTGCAGTATTGCTTAATTGCCACAAGAAAACAATACATCTACTCAAGACGAATCTCACATTTAAAACAATTATTATCTTGCCTCCGAAATAGGAATAAAAACATACAAATTAACAAAATCAATATAAATGTGCGATCTGGAATACAAAATAAATAAATAAATAAAATTGCGCGTTTAATTTTGTTTTTGGCAGGAACCGCCCCCTGGTGTGTGGAAGATCACCCGCGTGATCAAGGACGAGTATGACGTCAGTGTGACAGGTCACACCACGCTGGACTTTACTTATCAGTTCCTAGAAACGGTGACAAACACTGGCAATGTGTTTCCTGTACATGGTCAGCCATTAGCAGGTACTTTAGTACCCTGTATCTGTAACACTAGTAGTTTTTTAAATCACAACTACGTCTAGGTATTATTATTATTATTATTATTATTATTATTATTATTATTATTATTTACCGAGGACTATAAATCGGTATGGGGAATAAAGTAACTGACAAGAAAGTCACAACATTGATTAATTACCATCATTTCATACATAATAAAAACTATGAAGTAAAATGAGAAGTAAAACCCTGATTCAGAAGATCAACTGCTTTGATTTTACTTCATGTATAACAGTTAAAATGAAACTTACGCAACATATTGTCATACACTGATGCTTTTGTTATTTCAAGGGGAAAATACGACGATACTGATCTCTTTGACGCAGTCGGTCCAAGTTGCAGGCTTAGCCAAGATGTCCTTTGTTGACAGAAATGGACTTCTCATGTCAGACGTCATGTCGATGACTAAAAATGGACCTAGACGATTCATTGGACATGGTGTCGTCCCAGTAAAGGTAACATTAAGACTACTGTATGAGTAATTTGGTGTTATATAATTATTTATCCACCCGAGGAATTATATTGGAATATATCTATAGAAATGATATATGTGAAAGAAAAAAGTATTATGAATAACTTGCCTCGGGTGTTTTAAATGTGAAATGTATACCCAATTAATTGTATGCTTTAAAATCATGTTATTCACATTTTAAATATTTTCACTAAGACCCTCACTTTCAGAGTTTCTCAGTGATGATCTGGTTCACTGACAATTTCGGGCACGTTGTGGTGAGACAGAGCTCTGCGATGATTGCACCGTCAGTTTCGAAACCTGCCAAGTATTATGATGACGACATCTATGAGAAATTGATGTCATTCAAACCTCTTAAAGTAAGTCAAGTGGTGCCTTCCACGCAATGGAAAGAGTCAAAGGTTATGGCTTTTTACAGCGACACAAATGTAGATAAACATCTCGCTTTTCTAATATTTTAACTGAAAAGAAAAAACTTTTTAACTTTAGTCATAAGCAAAACGTTTGATCTATGTATAACAAATGAAGACGTGTCAGTTAAAATAAATCACCCAACCATATCCTTTTCAGGCTACAGTTGCATCAAAATCTTTGTCATCTAACAAAACCCTACTGACAACTGTCATCGTCACATCTGTCCTTCTTATCATTGCAACGGCGCTTATGGTGGTGATTCGAAAGAGGAATCTACCTCCTACCAGTAAGAAGAGCCTGGAAGGCAAGAAGATCATGTTGGGTTCCAAAAAACCTTCCATCACGTGTATTGTCAGCCTCGATCCCGAGAGTGGTAGCGTGTTTGGGAGTGAACAGGAAAGAGGCTCCATCTTCTAAAATAACGAGTGCGATTGCCATCACAGATAACTGTCTTTTTATAACGGACGTTTATTTAATTCCTTCATTGACAGACTAGTTAGGCTTGCACCATAAATAGTAAATGCGTTCAAATGTATCCTACCTGCAATGTTTATGTTAAAAAATTTGTAATTCGGTTATAGCTAAAAAATGAACTATAAACATATACCGGGTAATTACCAGTAGTACATTTGGGTGGCGGACTCAGTGCAGAACATCTTGATATAAGGTCTCCATTTGCTGTTATTCTGTTTACTGACTGTAACATGACACGTATTCTGCATGTGAATTGCGCACCAAGTCTTACCGTTACTTAGCATCTTCCAGTTGAATCTGTATTTTCACTCATCGATCATCGCTTCTAGATGATTCTTATTTTAACTGATTTTCCTAAAAAGCTGGGAATCAAAAGGCCGTAGATTTTCATGGTCCCGCTGAAATTGTTTCAGCGTATTTTGACGCTCCTCCTCCACGTGTCCTGCGTAATGCACATACATGTGTCACTTATCAAAACACAAAGCATGCGTGAATTTAATAATAAATTGGCTTCATTTCCCAAAATATTTCTGTTCTACTGTGATACCATGCACACTTATAGTTTTGAGCAACGCATATTAATGGTCTTTTATATTTGGCATTTTAAGTGTAACCTCGAACTTCTCCATGTCACAATAATGAAAAACTTAGGTTACTGTATAACTCAATCCTTTTTGCTTTAAAATCGTTTGAGATCTTTACTAATGGCGCTTTTATTTATTTCATTTATTCATTTTCGTAATCTTATATAAATAAATAAATTATCTCTGTGATACTGTTTGCTGTATTCCTGCAACCCACCCCCCCCCCCCCCCCCAAAAAAAAAA